>JAVYIG010013851.1:0-44732 GCA_035222895.1 Strongylocentrotus droebachiensis | reverse complement strand
CAAAAATGATGTTTCAAATCTTTAAATTGTATATTATTATATCAAGTATATAATACAGTAAAATTAATGTATTTTTTTCAGTTTTCGCATTTAGTTTAGTTCATATTTCACGATCATTACCTAAATATAGTTTTCTTTATTAATTTTTCATTTTGTCTCTCTGATATACGCATTTTAACCCTTAAGAATGTTGCTCCTATAAAGCTCTTATTTGTTATTTAGTTTTTTTATTGCCTATTTCCCACAAATCTGTTTGATCTGTTTAATTTCTTTAATTCTTGTGCAACTTTCTTTTTCCTGTTAAAATCAATAAATGCAAAATTAATATTCGAATGAATGAATAAAGAATAAATCAAATCAAATCAATCAATAAATAAATAGATAAATACATCATAAAAACAGTAGCATCAGCAGCTTTACCCGATCTTTTGAAGGGGCATCATTTTTTGTGGGGAAGGGCACATGAAAATTATTTTTTGTGAAAGAACGGTACATAATACACATATATTATCCTATCATGTAAGCGAGTGAAGCGACCGAGCGAAACAAAAAGTTGGATCCAATACATTACAAACCTCAGTGTTACTGCCACTAACTTGAATGCGAGATCCGTGGGATTGCCATACACAGTCATACCACGGTCAAACCGACGAGACCGAGACGTGACCGACAAAGACCAAACAAAAATGATATCAAAATCGAAGGGCTAAGTTATTGGTCAGTTTGGTGGTTTGACTGTGCATGGTATCAGCCCTCTGGCAACCGTCCCTTCTTCCCTGTGGATGCTCTTGATGACGTAATAAATTATCTTCAACAATTTTCAGTCCGGGGGATATTCGTGTTGATGGGATCAAATCCGCCGAGGAACCATATTAACCTGGACACTGGCAATCTCCATGAAAGTTTGTTTCGTTCAAAACTTCCGTGCTGGTGCTACGGTTTGGCGCTTTGGTAAAATATTCTTGACCCCGCCCAAGCAAGGTTCCTTTTCCAAGAGCAAAGAAAAGGGCAGACCTTATAATCCAAAGACTTGCCGTAACATTGTAATGATTTTTTTGTATTCGTATACATCCTTAAACAAATCTACTTATTTTACATAGCCAAAAGTTTGTGGCAAATTGGCAACAATATTCCACTCGTGCCATATCTCGCATGTTTTTATTTCAATTTTTTAAAAACCTACAAGTCTTGGTTGCAGACTAGCGCGTCTCGGCGGACTGCCGCGGATAACGTGTGAAGCAAATATTGGGCCGTCGCCGCGACTCGAGCTCATGTTGAAGGCGATATAAAAATAAGTTCTCATTACGGGAGGAAAAAAAAGAAGAAGGCAAGGTTATCCAGAGATAATGGGACATTTTTAAATTGGTATGACCGTGAATCGAGAGCTCGAGAGACAAGCATTACAGACAGGGAATATTTTTACAGCCGGTCTCTGTCCTCATTCCCCTTCTAAGACCTTTGTTTTAATGCGATGCGAAGATACATGGGCAATATAAGCGCTAGACGAAACAACAATTATCATTTCGATAATTTCTATCTCTCTCCTCCTCTGTGTGTCTGTCTATGTCTGTCTGTCTCTCGTTTTCTTCCCCACCCCCTCTCTCTCTCTCTTTATGTATCTCACGTTTTCCACTCCCTCCCTTTCTCCCCTTCCTCTCCACTCCCCTCCCGTTCCTTTCTCATTTATTTGACAACCTTCTCCGCCCCTCCCTTTTTTCAATTTTCCCGAAACGATAAAAATTCCCTTTCAAGCTATTTCAAATAATGTCCTTGTTTTATTTGAAAACAAAAATTGATTTTTCGCAATTCCCTTTCTTTGCAGTTTAAAGGGATAGTTGAGATCTGTTTTCAGACCGCAAATGCCTTCAAAAAGCATGGTTATTGCTCTTATTCTTATCTATGACATTTCTAGTGCCCTTTTAGAACCTAAAATTGCTATGAATGAAAATGTGTGAAATTTAGCCAATACGAACATACCAATTCAGCTCCACTTTAAAAAAAACACGGTGACCGTTAATTAATTATTTAATTAAAAATAACAATACATGCGCCGGCTGGTTGTGCGTAATACAAGCAACATGAAAATGCCAACAAAAAAGCCAACATCGGCATTGGCTGAAATACGACGTAAAAGGCGTTATATCGTTTTTTCAACGGTTTTTTTCATTTTTTTCAAAAGATCTGATATTTGTGGTGGTACACAAGTATTAGAAATCGTTATATTCCAGCCGTCTCTGAACCGATTTTGATCAAACAAAGATGATTTTGTCATTTAAATATTATGTTCTTTCAAATTTGACCCTCAGTTTTTCATTATCTCACAAAAAAAGTTATTTTGTGTAGGGTCCTCTGCAACAGAACTCAACTATCCCTTTAAAGAAAAATGACAATTACAGGCAAACAGAATCGACGAGAAGGGCCTGTCATTTTCTCCAACTTTTACTTTGAAAGTAAAAGTTGGAGATAATGATTTTGTTTTCGAGAGAGAAATATTTCATTGGATTGTTGTTCTCAGTTTCCATTCCTTCAAATTGTGGGTTGCTTTTTTTGGTCATAGCCTAAGTATTCAGTTTCTGTTTTCATTTTTTTCACTCACGAACAGCGAAAATGACATTCTTTGAATTTTTCGAAACTAATTTACATTTTTATGGAATGAGTGAATGCTTACCTATACGTAATACTTTATTAATACAATTCTATTTTTTCTTCTTCTGATTTCGTATAAATGCATGATGGATGAGTCAATACTCTCAATGTTTTCCGACATCCAGTTTAAACAAATAGATATTAAAATTGTTTATTTTAGGAATCTATGATAGGTATAAAGAAGTTATGATTCCCTCCAATGCGAAATAAATTGGTGCCCAAATGGCCGGTAGTATTTGGTCCAAAGGAAAAATGAAATTTGATTAAATATATTTTACTTGGGCAAAAATACACAATTTCGAATAGAGCGAACTAAAAAATGTCCCCGTGGTTTACATTTTAATGTACGTGTTTACGTAAACTAAATTGTGAATGAGAGTGAACAACCTCTATCATAATTGTCTTATGTGCTCATAATATACATCCCGAGGAATGCTCAAGGCGCCAAATGAAATACGTATGATTATATAACAAACAGTTAAGAACTTACATAAAAACAAACAATTATACACAATATGAATAATGATAAGAAAATACGGATAGCAATGGATGACAATAACAAAGATGTTGACATGAGATGGGTGTCAATGTTTCCTTCGAACAATTTTAGAGATTCGGATAGAGTGAGGAAGGGACTTCCAAAGTCGGGGCGCCGCAGCATCTACAATATTATTGTATCCCGTCATCTCTCTGAATTGATGATTCGAGTTCCCGGTTTGAGTCAAAGATTTATAGAAATCAAATAATCAAAGAAGTTATTTAGGATAACACCATTATGAAGTGATTAGGCGATTGAGTAAAAATCCCTCGCGATATCAAAAGATTGTTTTGTGCACATTACAATTTAGGGCCAAATTGGACCTTTTCGAAAATCATAATGTAACAATTTAAAGCTACAAGTTCGGTTCCAAGTTATGCTGAGATTGTGCTCCATTACGACAATTTCTTCGCATTGGATATCTACATGACCGAATTCGTAACATAAAACCTGGACATAATATAATAATAATAACGTTTTATTTACCCAGGGTAGCCACTTCAGTTATGAAACTGCTCTTCAAGCGGGCTCTGCATAACATAATATGTTATTACTACCCTTCTCCAATTTAATATGCTGAGCGCCTAGCTAGAAGGCAGAAGGTCCCATTGTTATAAGTCTCTGGTATGACTCGGCCGAGGTTCGAACCCACCACCTCCCGTTCATGAGGCGGGCGCTCTAACCACTGAGCCACCATGCCACCATAACACTATTTCTTACTCAAACCATAACCCTAAACCTAAACCTTTCTACCATAATCCTAAATCTGATCGAATCCCATCTGCGGTGGCCTTCATCAACCCAAGTCCTGCATCCTCATTGGATGGACCATCCTCCAATTATCTTGACCTCTTGCACACGGCACGTGGCAACGCCCTGCGGCTAATAAACCTGGTAGGTCACGTGGTCTGTTGGCGACCTTGCCTGGGCAGTTGCGGTTTCATCTCCGGGTCTAATCATCGAGTCTGCCTTGTCCTCATCTGAACTCTATGGCCTTGTGGCGGATCCAGGGAGATGGGATGGGGGGGGGGGTGGAGGGGGGGGGGTGGAGGGGGGGGGGGGGGTGGAGGGGGGGGGGGGCGGCATCACACATCTGATTTGGCCTCGCTTACTACTAGTAATGAGAACTACTTTTAGAGTAACGCACCTTCTCCACCGGCCAACAAATTTGAGAATTCATTTAATTTTTTGTTGCTATAATTATAAACTATGAACCAGAAAAATGCAGGAACTATGTTCATTATCAAAAAGTTTTGTAATGTTTTCATCTTTGATTGTCAACACTGCTTCCAACAAACAGAAAATGGAAATCATCGACTTCAATTTGTTTTGTTCAATTTGTCTTCATTAATTGCTAAGAAAAAGAAAAAGAGAGAATCCTACAGAAGATCTTTAAAGGGAAAGGAAGATACTCCACCCCCTCAAACAAGAGCCTATAGCTTTGACCAGGTTAATTTTCCACAGATCTATATTTAAGTAAGCTCATACCGGTGTATCTCCTTACCTTGGCTACATTTTAGTGCATGTAGTACATTATCTATGCATGAGAAAATGACAGCTACTTTGAAACGTTTTCTTTCGAAACATAACTTCGTTATGAGTAATCCTGCGTTTCAAACGACAAAGCAGTCATCGAACTTTCAAAACTATTTAGCTTCTATAATATATCGTTTTGTTTGGATGAGAAACGGTGATCTTTTTATCTCAGCGCAGCAAAAATGGAAAAGTATAAAAATAGCTTAAATGGAATAACAAAAATACATTACAGAGTCATAGGCCTCATACATTTATGTTGTTGAACGAATTACTCACGAATGTTGAGGTTACCAGTTAGTTTCACTTCTAAAAATAATCAGCCTCGTACAAAGAATACAATTATAGTTCAGGGCCATTCTTTGACAACGGAGTGAAAGCATAGTTTAAAAATTAGATTAGACGTTTTCATGAAATTCTACGAAGAAATCAAGATAGCGATAACTACAGGTAGTGGAAACCGATGATATGGCTGTGTTGGACTGTTAAACTAAGCATTTTAAAAATGCTAATAATAATACCAGCTTACACATTTAAATATTTATTTAAAGGTACTATGTCCCTTTTGCAGACCAAAAAAAATAAAAAGGTTAAATTACAATGGCATTTGAAAGATACTACTAATTGAGAACTCCCCTTAAAAAAATGGGGCTTGAAATGTCTTTATGTGGGAAAATAACGACTATTAGTTGTCAAATCGACTTAGAAACAAGAGAGCCAATAAGTTATAGTCTTGATTTTCAGACCATTGTACCGCATGGTCGTACGTTTTATGCTGCGCAAAGATTCAATCAGTTTAATTTTGGCCATTACAAGAAGTGGGTTATTGATGTAGACAAATCCTTTACAGCGCATTTTATGTATGTAATTACCAAAGAAGAAGAAAAAGCCAGTCAGTCACTCAATAATGACCATAGTGTCTGACAGTGAAGTCTAGCAAGTAAACGGGTTTCCTTGCGAAATTTGAATATTAGGACACTGCTAACGTTTAAATTTCATAGATAGGACATACATGACATATTCATAATTCGTGCAAAGTTCTACAGAATTTGAGGTTGGCTGCAAAAGGGACATAGTATCTTTAATAACTGTCTCGCAGCCGTAAGGCTAGATTGTCCAAATTTTCAACAGTAAAGACATAATGCACACAACAACTGATAAATATACTACACCAACATATTAATAAGGAAATACAAATGATACGCGATTTAGAATGGTAAAGGTCATCAAGTAATTCGATTTATGTAATCTTATTAGTTGATTTTCACTGAATAGAATATTCTGAAGCTTTTGACAGTGCATAGTACTTTGTATCCCTCTTCCATGCATACGCCAATAAAAGAATTTATGAATATCCTTGAAATATTAGTAAATAATGCGAATATATGCCGCCATTTCGTAAATAATATGTTCGAAAAAGTTTTTGTACTTGGTAAAAATCGAGATTATTTTCTGATTTGTCAATAAGAGCGAGGGTGAAAATCCTCTGGAATCCAGATTTGAAAAGGTATCATTCAATATTTGCCACGCATGATTATAGAGGTAGTCAAATCTTCTAATTAATCTAATTAATCTTCTAATTGGATTATATGAATATGTATAATCAATGTATGGTATTGCACACAAAAAGAAGAAGGGAACTTGGTGTTGATTTTTAGTAAGTATTCCGTTTGTACCGAGATGCGAATAATTTTAGATTATCCTAATGAGCAAGAGGAGTAATTTTAGAATTCAGATCATCATAATTAGCAAAGGTGTAATTTTAGATCATCATTATTAGCAAAGGTGTAATTTTAGATCGTCATGATTAGCAGTTGAGTCATTTTAGATCATCATAATTAGCAGAGGAGTAATTTCAAAACAACAAAGTTCATCTTTCGTCATCGCCACGAATGACAACCAAACTGCATTTCTCGACATCGAATACAAATATGATATTCTATTTTCTATTGACGACACAGTTTCCTGTTAAATACTATATATAGGCCTATAAAATGTTAAGAATGATACCAACCCAGCATCTGCAAAAAACTGATTTTCTAATGCCCCGTATTTATTTTAGTTAGAGAGTCGTCACCTCCATTGCGTTATTGTGCATAAAGCTCGGCGTAGAGTTACTCATGATTTTACGAATGACTTGAATATGAACAGCTAAATGGGTTTCTCAAATCATTTTAATTGCATCAGCTAAGTTGAAATATGGAGATGTAGATTTACCTTATCATTATCTCCAAAACATGTTAATGCAAGTGTATTTTCGGCTACAATTTAATTGAGATTGTGGGAAAGTCACACTTTGTTAAAATGTCAGGAAAAAGTTAGGGTATCCCATTTGGCTCTTCATATTCAAATCATTTGTAAAGTCATTTGTAACTTTACGCACAACTTTATGAAACACTCTCTAGGACAAGGCAATTAGTGTAGGCCCATACGCCAGTAAAACAAAGCAAGATTTGGGGGTTCCTTCATTTGTGTGTGTACGATGGTAGTGGGTTTTAACCCCCGTCGTGTTAATGGATGTACATAATATGATATTTCTAGAAATGATGTCATTCCCACATGATGCGTCAAAGCCCGTGCCAATTATTGACGCAGTCCTACGTCAATCAACTGACGCAGTCATACGCCAATCACATGACACCTCGTATGCAACGGGCATACTGAATAAATCACAGAGCTGACATACCTAAATATATAAACATGCCAGACAAGATGGCACTGACATTTTGAATGACATTGAATTCCAATTAAATATTGCTTTGCGGAGAGACTCTGGAATTATTGACGAGGTTTCGAAATTAGGTTAAACTATCGTCATTTTAGTCTTTGAGCGAGACTAGTAGAGATTCTTTGAAACAAACATCACACATTTGAAATGGCAATGACATTTTGAATGACATTGAATTCCAAATAAATATTGCTTTGCCGAGAGACTCTGGAATTATTGACGAATTATTGTTGTCTGCCAACCAGTACATGGATTTTTTTCGGTCAGAGACAGGGAGAGAGAGTGATTAGGCTACGGTCAAGACGGTCTAATATTTATTTAACCTTTATCTTAGCATTAGTCGTTTTCGTCACGTAAGTTTATTGACGACGATTTTGTGAATTCATTTCTATATTGATATACACCCTGCCCCAAGCCTAGAATTCCTTCTTTTGTTTTGCTTCAAGATGGCCAGAGTAACGGAAATAAAGGGGTATGTCATAAATCATTATAATTATTATGAGTCCTAAAATATTTGCTGATAAAGAGCTGAAAAGCATAGCCGTAGTAACATAAATCGCGGCCAATGTGTGTCTACTGTAACTTCACTCTAAACCCTAGTTTAGGAATTCACATTATGAAGCCCGGACTAACTTATATTTCAATCTAATTCGGCTGTAATTAAACTCTGGCCTGTTTAATTTAAACTGCAGTTAAATATTACAACTTATCTTCATTTTTGACAAATTTCAAATAGAAGGTGCCTAGTCATCAATTTGTAATACACGCGAATTTTCTCAGTCATTCAATATCACGTTTCAGTATGATATACATTATACAAGGCATTATGTTATATGTAAGCTTTGGGCAGTGACAAAGTTAAAGAAAGTGACAAACAAACTTGAAAGTCTAGGAAGTAGGCTAGCGGAGGACATGGAAAATCGAAGTGGGGTCCTTGGAGCGTCATTGAGCAAAAAATAGCGCTCTAAAAACACGGGCAAGGAGTGTTATGTAGACGTGCTTTGTCGGCCAAACCTATTCGATAAATCTGTTTGGTTCAATGGGGGGGGGGGGGGGGGTAATGGTGGGGGGCTCAAGCCCGCCCCAACAAAGAGAGAACAATTATTCAAGCCCCTCCCTCCGAAAAAAATGAACGCGAGAACCCCCGAGTGCCCCAAGTCCCCCTCCCCCCAAAAAATCTTCAAGCGCCCACCTCAAGTTGTGTTGTTTTATTAATGAATGTAGCTATATATAGAATGCAAGAACCCCCGGAACCCCCTAGCCCCCAACCCCCTACCCCCTCCCCCCCCCCCAAAAAAAAAATAAAAAAATCCGCGCTTGCCAATCCCATTCTCCAAAAACGACCATGAATGCATCCTGTCTCCGACCTTTAAAACATGTATTCTATTTCGTAAACATATATTGTTCATGATAATAATATTTTCCATACAAATATGGTAAAAGAATAATAGGCCTATATACAGACCGGTGTGAGTTATGCCTATTTTACACGATGCGTCATTTACTGACGAATTAATGCGTCACCGCCTGGCGCCAATTTTGATGCGCATTCTGTGAGTGCTCTCGTCAAAAAGCGAATGCGAAACGGTAAAGCGCAAAAATAGTTTTTTTGATTATTGACGTATGCTTTCACAGGCTTGATTTGTAGAGGTGTCGTGGTCTAGTGGATACGTCACTGTAATGTGAATCGCATGGTTTGCAGTTCGAGTCCCGCTGCGGCACTAAATGTAATTTGCCACTCTCCACCCATATCCCACAATGCATTACCAACTGATGACGCGCGCGTGATGATGATTGGGTACTGGAAACGGACATCGCTCTATGTAGGCTATGTTTTCCCTGGAAATACATTTCAGCAGTAGCAGCGATGTCTGTAAAATACCCTAATTTTACATCATAGATCGACCTTGCCCTTTTTCTCAGACAATAGGAAACAATGGAGGTTAAGGATACAAGGTCGATCTCCCTTGATGACTTCACTGATTATCATTATCATGAAAAACAGGTGAAGTTGGGGGGGGGGGGCATCAGGGGCTTTGCTAGAAGGTGAAGGGAGGGGGGTGGGGTGGTCGGCAACCAATTCCAAATTTCTCTCTGGCAATCTTTATAAAACAAAATTCATTTTCAGTACGAAAGAAGTGGTTCAGAAAAAATGACGTCGTCAAATAAAAACGGAGGTCCTTCTTTTTTGCTTCAATTTCGAATTCTCCCCGAAACGGAGAGAACAATAGAAGTGGGGAGAGATAGAAAACGATAGAAAATGGAAAATGATAGGCGAAATTCATTGCATCGGCAGGGGGATATTGATACCCTACCCCCCCCCCCCATAAACAACGCTTGTCAGTTGGCCGAAATTTGACAGAGAGATGGTTGGCATAGTTGGCACAAGCTTCATCTTTTTGTGTAGACCCCCCCCCCCTCCCCGCCCCTTGTATACGAGTTATGGGTTCGGGGGGGGGGGGTAGATTGTGAGACGATAAAGAAACAAGAAGAAACAAGGGTGGCTCTTAACTTCTTATTAAAAAATATTATTTTTTAGAATGATAGTCGTAAGAGAAGAGAAGGAACCTGAGAGAGAGAGAGAGATAGAAAGAGGGAAAGGAAGAAAGAGGGAAAGGAAGAAATAGGAAGAGAGAAAGAGAGAAAAGGGGGAAGGATCGAGGGAGGGAAAGATAGATGGAGGAAAAAAGAGAGAGAGAGTGAGAGAGGGAGAGAGAGAACAAAAAAGCCGGATGATTGTATACAGAAGGAGGGTTTCTTATTGTTTTGGGCGCAGATATTATCCAACATGATTTTGAAAACACTGCACCGCGGCCTTCATGTTGAATAGCAAGTCAGTCGGCTGCTATAGCAAGATAAATATCAAACTCTTGCTCGATTCATTTTCAAAGTATGTTCAGGGACACTTTTTTCCTGTTTTAGTCATCATTAGAACAACCTTGAACGTACGTGGAAGGATGCTTGCAGCCGCGAATCAAGCGGGACGCTCGATAAGACAAGGCCGGGGCGCGGCCCGCTGATTACGGCCTTGAACGAGGCCAACTTCGCTGGGATCGGCCAGCTCGTCGACTGGCATTTTCAAATAGGGTTAACTTGAACTTTGTCTTGATGTTTGGAAATCATGAAGCACTATGCATTCTCCTGCAAATTATTCCTCGAATTTTCCCTGCCAAAGAATTAAGTCGATTGAGATTGAAGGTCGGACCCACGTGAACTGTAGGCCTATGCGCCAATTAAAGCGCAAACGGAGCTTGAAAATTGCAGTTTCACAGTAAATTAGTCTCTAAATGAAAGCAATGTCACTTTTCTCAGTCATGCTCTATTTGTTTCAGGTCAGATTTTATTTTGGGGTTCACTCTATATAACCCATTATCATTATCTGAGTGGCATTCTTAACCTTTGTCATTTTGTCAACGAAATGGCTGCAAGTTGTGTTCGTGAACCCCCGCGGTTTTTACAGAGCTTGCGAAAGGCCTCGATATAGAGGAAGGTGATCAAAATAAATGCCTATTTTGCTAAAATTTAATATTAATAATTTAGTACCATGAAGAAAAAGTGATGGTAATTAAAGTCGGAACCACGCCCGTTTCTAAATTGTAATGATCATTATGACCAATGGTCTAGCCTGGGGTCCAGGGGGAGGGGGCACGGCCTTGGCCAATTTCGAAGGAAACAAAAGAGAAGCACTGATTGAAAAGTTCGGGGGAACTGGAAATAGGGAAGGCGGAAGGGAACATGAAAAGAAGATGTTATCACCATCTCCCACCCCTATATAACGTTAATAATTTGCATTGATCAGCAGAGTAAGAAGAGTGCCGCCCCTCTTTCAATAATGTCCGTGCCCGGCCCCTTAATGCTTGGTCCTACGCTACCCCCTTGAACACGACTGCCAGAAAGTAACACATCATCATCATCATCGTTTATAATGTTTACCCAACAATGATCAAAATATGCACTTAAGATCACTGCTCGTTAACATGCCCATTTCAAATGATTTTTTCACCTCTCAGTCTGCCCAGCCTATCAATTGTATATGATCATGATGTGTATTAGGCTAATTAAAAATGACTCCTAGTTTCCCGTCCAGATTTATTACAAAAATTAGGAGGAGGGCTTCCGTGTTGTTTACACTTCATTTTCACTTCCTGTACTGTAACATATAAATATCAATTTAATCAGTCAATTTAAACACAATTTTCTTTTGCAACGCGATTGCAACGGTTCGACAATGTGCGAACATTAATCCAAACATGATTTTTATATGAGACATACAAAAGGGTAGGCCTATTGAAATTGCAGTTGAGTTGATTTTTCGAAAGTCGTTGCCTTTGTTTCAATTCGTACATTATACACTATAAATAAGAGGCCTAAATGTAGATGAAAGTTGCATTAATTTTGGTGACCGCATTTTCTGGATTCCTCAGATTCGTATAACATTGATTTTATAAATTAAAAAAAATAGAAAAAATAGAAAAGCAAACCCCATAACAAAAAATAGATTAAAATGAAATTAAAATGCTAGCCGAAATAAAAAAGGAGACGAGAAACTGTAAATCAATTTCATTCGGCCTGACATTTTTGGAAGATATTTACCCTTCAAATGCCCTCATTAGAACACACACTGAACTACGGTCACAAACGTTCAAGGAGACACTTTGCGTTTTGCGGTAACATTTTTCATTCATTGTGGTTTTATGATTTGTCATCCAAGGGTGGCAAATGATTTTCCTATGCTAACCTTATATGATTGTGCTATCATTTTATGTGATAGGTGTAGACAGAGAGAGAGAGAGAGAGATGGATGGGAAATGCAGATTTAAGGTGGAGAGAGAGAGAGAGAGAGAGGGGGGGGGGGCAGGGTGAAAGAGAAAGGATAGATAAATGTATGTTGATGAATCCAACAAGGAGATCGTTCGTCAAAACTCGATAATAGATAAGTTTACGAACTGTAAGCGCGAATAAAAATAATGTTTTAATAAGGTCTGTTTGATACCGTTTGTTTTATCTTTCACTCTCTCCCCAATCGCAACCAAAACCTTATCCCTATTATATATGCTTTTAATTGTTGTAAATATATTGCATTCTGCTGTACATTAAGATTGTCTGTTCTGTTTATTTTGTATATTACTTTGTATACGTATCTGGTCAATTCTTCTCCTCAGGTATGAGTGTTGGACAATGAACAAAGAGCTTGGAAGAAGATTAAAGATAAACTTGAGTTCTGGTAAATATAAAAAATAAACTCTCACAGAATCCAACGGAATTACACTGAATGTTTAAGGGTACAAATAAATGACATGCGCCAAACAATTTGGGTAGAAAATGTATAGTGGCCGAGTAATGAGCATAGAGAGATATAAATAAGGAAATACGGGTAAGTAGGCCGGACTATGTGCAAAATGGGAGTTGTGGTTTTTATCGAAGATGATGCCCAGTAAGTTGTTGTGGGTTTATTTTTATTTCACTGGTTCAAACCACCAATCTACTGCTGCATAAACAATCCAGAATAAATCATAACAATTTTTTCTCTCAACATACGATTCTCATATACCAGAACTCAAGATTTAAGGGCTATAGACCTGGTTCCGGTCTTGTTCTTGAGAGGAATGAACAGAGAAGATGACAAATGAAGCAGTATTCAGAAATCCAAGAGTAAAACCATCACTCACCAACACAATAAGAAAGTGGTGAATGCAATTGTTTTGGTCATAAATACAGAAAGAATGACAAAGAAAAAACAATAAGAACAGAGAAGATTGCTGGAAATAGAAGTAGACGGCAACGCCTGAACAAATGGGCAACCAAAAATGAAATCAGCAATACTGTACCATCTTTTGAAGAATAGCAGATAATAGACAAAAACGGAGGGCCATGGCCGCCGGTGTCTGCATTAGACCTGGCTCTTGATTTTGTTGAATAAAAATAAACAAATTCAGTAATCCCCCCCATTACATTGTCCTTTTCTCTCTACCTAATACATATTCATATCATTTTGATAGATGTACATGTACATAATTCTTTCTTTACTTCTCTGCCTACCCCTCCTGTACACCCACCCCTCCCCCTCGATTCTCTCTATCTCCCTCTATACATGTAGTTCTTTGCACGTCTCTCTCCTCTCCTTTCTCACTCTTTCTCTCCCAATATCCTTTTTTCTTTCTGTCTCATTTTGTGTTTCTCTTTGTCAGTCTGTCTCTCTCTGTCTGCCTGTGCCCTCCTCCTCCTCCTCTCCCATATCTTTCCCTTTCTCTCTCCCTTTCTCTCTCACCCTCTCTGGTCTTTGTCCTCCATGTATTAATGTCTATCTTATCAGCATCATCATCATCATAATAATGCGGCAACTCAACATGTTAATCCTGAAATATCAGCTCTCCTTTTTCTTTCTTTCTCTCTCGCTAATACAATATTCAGATCATCTGAGAGATGCACATTTACATAATCTTTTCGCTCTATTCATCACTCTGCCTTTCCTTCTCGGCCTATACCCACTCCCTCTATTCTCTCTACCTCTCTCTATCCATGTAGTTTTTTCTCGTCCTTCCCCTCTCCTTTCTCTCCCTTTTTTCTTTCTGTCTCATTTTGTGTCTCTTCCTTTCTCTGCCTCTCTCTCTCTGTGTCTGTCTGTGCCCTCCTCCTCCTCTCCCATATCTGTCCCTTTCTCTCTCACCCTCTCTGGGTATTAGTCCTCCATTTATTAATGTCTCATCTTATAATCATCATCATCATCATAATAATAATATAATATTTAATGCGCCAACTCCACATGTCAATCCTGACATATCAGCTCTCCTTTTCTCTCTCTCGCTAATACAATAGTTAGATCATCTGAGAGATGCACATTTACATAATCTTTTCGCTCTATTCATCACTCTGTCTTTCCTACTCGGCCTACACCCGCCCCCTCTATTCTCTCTACCTCTCTCTATCTATGTAGTTTTTTCTCGTCCTTCCCCTCTCCTTTCTCTCCATTTTTTCTTTCTGTCTCATTTTGTGTCTCTCCCTTTCTCTGCCTTTCTCCCTCTGCCCTCCTCCTCCTCTCCCATATCTTTCCCTTTCTCTCTCACCCTCTCTGGTATTTGTCCTCATTTATTTATGTCTCATCTTATCAATCATCATCATAATAATAATCATATATAATGCACCAACTCTACATGTCAATCCTGAAATATCAGCTCTCTTTCTTTCTCTCGCTAATACCATATTCAGATCATCTGAGAGATGCACATTTACATCATTTTTTTCGCTCTATTCATCACTCCGTCTTTCCATCTTTGCCTATATCCGCCCCCTCTATTCTCTCTATAGTTATAGTTATTTTCTTGTCCCACTCCTCTCCTTTCTCTCTATCACTATCCCCTTTTTGTGTTTCTCTTACTCGCAATATCAATATTCCATTGCATTTCCCCTAGAAACCATGAATGCATATTACGTGATTCGTCACTATATGGTTTGGTTTAACGATTTTTTTTACCCGACTGCTACGAAAGCATGTCTATGCTTGTAAGTAAGCAAAATCTTTTAGGTATTCCTCTCCAAGGGACCTGGTAATGAGGATTAATGCCTTACCAAAGGGCACTCGTGCATCCACTTGGCTTCGAAACCGGTACCTCCCAATTACGAGACCGCTGCTCTACGACTTGGCCATCGCGTCTCCTGCTCCTTATAATGTATAACACCTTTAAAGAAAATTTTCCCTGTGTGAACATCGTTTATACGATGTTCGGATAGATACGAAGTCGCGATTCATACGCCCCTCAAAGCAGGCTGCAGATACAAAGTTTGTATCTAGAGAGCTTGACATTTTGTGTGTGAACGGTTTAAACGTGTTTAAACTGGATGGAGCGTGTGCTTTTATTGATATGACCTGACCTTCAATGCGCAATAGCACTACTGCGCATTTTAAGAGCAGTAGTTAATCACGAAACGATTAACGATTGCACCGAAATTTCTGTGTGTGAATGATGTCGTATGTACAGCTGATTAGTTTAAAGCCCTTTAAACTAATCATGTTTATAGAATTTTAGCTGTGTGTGAAAAGGCTGCATGTTGGGAGTGGTCATTATGGCTTCAGCCCAAGAGACAGACAGACATCCCAACGTGCCCACGTGTCACACATCCCACGCGTCTATCTCATGGGGCTTCCAACAGCTTTTCTGAGAAATCACCAGATCAATATTGGTATTATAATTACGTGTTTACGATTAATTATTAACGAAGACTTTCTTTGAATGGTTGCATTTCACCTTCTTTATTTCAAGGCTTTCCAAGAAGTTTCAAGATGACTTCCCTTTAGGATAAAAATGGCTGCTTTAATCTTTTTGTTGTTCTGTAGTACTAGTCATTTTACATGAACTCATTAGACGAGTATTGTCCATCCGGTTGACCGTCACTTGGATGTTATGAAAAAGATTATGATGAATGATTAATTGGGACTTCCTTCAAATGTTGCATTTCCTTCTTAATTCAAAGGCTTTCCCAGAAGTTGCAAGTTGGCTTTCTTTGAAGATCAAAATGGCTGCTATAATCTTTTTGTTGTTCTGTCGTACTAGTCATTTTACATGAACTCATTAGACGAGTATTGTCCATCCGGTTGAATGTCACTGGGATGTTACAATAAAGATTAAGATGACTGATTAATTAGGACTTCCTTTAAATGTTGCATTTCCTTCTTAATTCAAAGGCTTTCTCAGAAGTTGGAAGTTGCCTTTCCGTTACGATGAAAATGGCTGCTATAATCTTTTCGTTGTTCTGTCGTATAGGCCATTTCACATAAATTCCTTTTGTTCATTCTTGCAATACGTCCATCGATCGATATGATTTCATGTCGTGCTAACTTAATCTGTGGCTGAGTGAACACGAAAATGAGGTTATACCGGTACATAATCTTGTGTTGTCGCTTTTATAAAACACTATCTCGCTTCAAACACACATGAATCAAAACAAATGCAAGCAAACTTTGGACCAAATATTCTGAAAAGACATTTAATCATCAAGCAACATCACTCAGGCTTGCCTTGAGGGCAACCAAGCTCTCCATGTTGCTCATGCAAAGATCTCAAGATATGTTCACACGAGGCCTGTCATCATCAGCTCAAGTTTGCCAAATAACCCGCTATTTTAACTATCCCAATCGCAAATTATCCACTTGCGTCTTCATCAGCCTGCAGTTGCAATTAGCAGGATATTTGGTGGAGAAAATATCCCAAGAAATCTTGGTCTTGTTTCCAAAATATCCCAATATTCGGGAAATAGCGTGTTAATTTGCGCCCATCCGTGACGAGAGTGTTGGTCTGGTGAAGACGCAATTTCGAGTTTCTGGATAATATTCAGAATCTGAAAATAGCAGGTTATTTGGCTGATGTCATCAAGTCGATGGTTAGTTTTTTCAACAATTTTCGATTTTCCAAGCTTCAGATTTCTATTTTTCAGGGAGCTCTTACTCCTCTGACAGACACTTAAATAGCATATATATACAAAGGTAATTAATATATTAATTAATATCATTGTAATCTATGGCTATGACAGGGTCTTTAAAAGAATAGCCAGATCTGCCCTACTTTTGCCTTTGTACATATCCATGTGCCGTGGCACAACCACAGCAAAACCTGAATACAAAGACCACTCAATGGAGACAAGAAAAGTGGTCTTTACAAGCAGGTGGTCATCACCTACAGGCTCCTTTAATGCGTGTGTGGATGAGATACACTGTTTAAAGCCTGTCTGCACTAGTTTGGCTAGGAGGGATTAGACCACCCAGGAAGGTCACTGACAGGTGGTTATCTCATCAAATCAGCTCTCAACTAACATAAGAACTAGATGGAACTTCGACTGCGCGCAGTCGAAATGATGCCTCCGTCATAGAGCAATTTTACAAACCAAAACAGAAGAAATTGTTCAAATTCAAGTTCAATTGTAATCCATTAACAGGTTCTCAGAATATCGTGATTACAAGCAATTTCTCATATACATATATGACCCTTTGATCTTTGACCACATGACCCTAACATCTACTCAGTTCATTGGCTCTGCAAGATGTCCCGAGTTAAATAGAAATCCATCTGTCAGTTCTAATGAGAATGGTTCACAAGCTATTTTTGCATACATAATGAGCCCATGACCTTTGACCTTTGACCTCATGACCCAAGAATCTACTCAGTTCATTGGCTCTGCAAGATACATACATGATCTAAGTTTGGGAGGAATCCATCAATCTGTTCTAATGATAATGCGATCACAAGCTATTTTTGCATGCATAATGAGCTGCATGACCTTTGACCTTGACCTCATGACCCCAAAATTTAATTAGTTCATCGGCTCTGCAAGAAACATACATGACCTAAGTTTGGCAGGAATCCATCAATCGGTTCTTGAGATAACGCGATCACGAGCTGTTTCAGCATACATAATGAGCCCTGTGACCTTTGACCTTTGACCTCGTGACCCCCAAATCTAATCAGTTCATCGTCTCTGCAAGATACATACATGACCAAAGTTTGGCAGGAATCCATCAATCGGTTCTTTAGATAACGCGATCACGAGCTGTTTTTGCATACATAATGAGCCATGTGACCTTTGACCTTTGACCTTGTGACCCCAAAATCTAATCAGTTCATCGGCTCTGCAAGATACATACATGACCAAAGTTTGGCAGGAATCCATCAATTGGTTCTTCAGATAACGCGATCACGAGAACGGGACGTACGGACGTACGTACGTACGGACGGACGGACGGACAACCCGAAAACATAATGCCTCCGGCTACTTCGTAACGGAGGCATAAAAAGGGGATCGTGGGGGACCAATAGTCATCGATTAGGCATTGTTTGCTATATAGAGGACGCAAGTAGCTACAAGTAGTGCAGTCCTGCTTTAAGGAACAGGATAATGATGTCTTTGTAAAAAGGTAGTCTTTCTATACAAGTGGTCGTCAATTTGACAGAATATCTCTAAGTTACTGGGATCTAACCGACGCTGACTTTCTCCTCCTTCTCCAGCTTCAGGAAGACCTCCTCCTTCTGCCAGAAGTAGTCTCGGAACCAGGCGACGTGGTCGTGCTTCTGGGCCACGGTGATGAATGGGTTCTTGGAGAGACCGATCAGGACCAGTTCCATGAAGTCCAGGACCTGGGCTCGCCGAGGGAAGTCTTCCAGGAGATGGTCCAGGAAGATGTGCTCATGGAAGGCTACCTTCTTCTCCTCCTCCATCCCTGCTCCATAAAAGAAAGTAAACATGGTTTGGTCCTACAAAGGCTGTGCTTCAGTTTTTAGAGGATTTAAAGATAAAGTTGAGTTCTGGTCATGCAATTGCATTGTGAAAGAAACGTTGTGGAATCGATCAGAAAAGGTTGATCATCTAGCATATAAGTATTGGTGTGTACTGTAAGGTTCTGGAATCATGAAAATGATAAGAAATTGCGCCCAGTCTTGGTAAAGTTACAAGCACTGTACACAGAAAAATGTATATGGGACTAAACAAACATGTGGCAGAAAAATCCGTCCTGATTTTTATGATGTTACATGCCATAATTTAGAATATTAAGACATTTGAAGAGCCATGCTTTTCAGGGAACATTTTTTATCTGATGTTCTTCCACACTTGCATAATACAATGATAACGCTCACAAATTATTTTTCACCTCTTCCCAGGACTCAACCTTCTCTTTAAAGTTAGGAGAGAGGGCATTATGGTCCCCTGAAGATCTGAGCCATCAGACGACTGATTGTAGCAAAATTTTGCATACAGCTCAAAAATTACACAAGGAACGAGACCGCAACCAATAATTCATTCTAAAAACACTTAACGGGAACGTTATCAATTTTATCTTATGACAAATCATCAAAATATAGAACTGAACAATAAATTAAATATGGAGGTTAACTTTCTGTTCGATATTCAAATAAAAGAGATGACAGTCACTTTGAATATGGGAAATGATAACCGGTTTATATAGACAATAGGAAAATATAATTTTCCACTTGATTGGTAGACAAAATCTATATATTCACCATTTCAAGTCTGGCTAATATAAAGAGATAAAAGCTTACATGCCCTGTTGCAGTATGCCAAACTTTTTTATAAATTTGATGTCAAAAGTACTTTTAAAAAGTCATGAAATCATACAATATTTTTCTCTTTTTGTGGATTTGTGAAATTATCACAAAATTCCAGATGCTCCCACTGAGAAATTTCGAATAAGGCTTTAGATAATTGGAGTATCAGGATCTTATAGTCCCGCACATTAAAATTCCTGTGTCTTATGTAATGAACTTGTCCAATCATTAATTACCCTGCTCATTATCGATGGGGTACTTCCAGATCTTGCCTTCTTCCGTCAGTTTCATGGCCTCCTCGAAACCGTTGTGCATCGTTGAGTAGGATAGCTCCCTCAACTGCTTCTCAAGCTCTCGCTCCCAGATGGACGTCCCCTCCTCCTTTACCTCAGAGACTGAGAAGGACAAGGAGCATAGAGATTTATAATTAGGGCCTTAAAGGGAGCCGGTAACTTTGTCTTAGATTCTGAAACAAAACCCTGGATTTAGCTCATGCTGCAATCATAATTATAAACCTGTAGGTCAGTCAGGAATCCCAGGACTTTTACAAGCCGATCGCCTGTCTAATTACCAAGATATTTATGATTGGAAATCGAAATTTAAAAATTTGTTTTCCGAACTGTTTTTATAACACTACAGTCTATTGGAGAAAATGAGTACCGTAATAGTAAAACCGGTCACTCAAAGATTTTCTATTTTTTTGAGGCACTTCATGATCATTTTTGAGAGCTTCAATATTACACCATAACACGGACACTGATTACACGTAGGGCCATGCATCTCAGATTTAACATTGTTAAACGATGCCTTTAAGTCCCCATCACACCAAACAAGTTCTCACTACTTTCTGCCCCATCCTAGAAAATTGTATAACGGGTTGTGGTCGGGGTAGAATGTGAAACTTTGGACAAATAATACATTGTGAGGGTGCAGCAACGCTGACGCCTACACTTATTTTTTACTCGGACTTTCATTTTTTTTATCCACCTAAAATTTTATTTTTTTGTCAAATGTCTTACATCTTGCATAGCTATTTGGACAGAAACCAACTTTGCCCTGGACATCGTGATGATTGTGGATATATATACCGTATATGTTTTTGCAATATGTATTTTCAAGGAGAATTCCGTCTGTTCATGATAGCATATCTAACGATAGATGTTCAGACTTTCACCATGGACTCAGCCAGACGAGACGGCTCGCTCACCAGTCAGCTTACGTCCTTTACCGGGGACTTTATCAGCGGATTTTAAATCTGAGATATAAGTGTCATGCAAAACGACACGGTATGATAGAAATAGTCCGCTGCCATATGTAGTCCGATTGTTAAATGCTCATAGTAATGAATAATTACCAGTTTCACTTTCGACGAACACATTGTTCTCCACCACTTTCATTCTCTCAATATATGCGAAAATCGTTTTTATGCACTACTCTACCTTTTTACTAAATTGGTCCGAAGACAAATTTTCTGCATTTATAGTTCGCTTAATTCATTGTAGCATCTATTTGATTTGATTTGTTTGTATTTGTTGTTGGGTTTTAAGCTGGGTTTGTGACTGGAGTGTAGGTTTCTAGTACGGGTTCGGGATTACGAGTTTAATTAATGTACTGAATTGCCGCGAAGTAATTGTAGCCCATCGTCAGGCCAAACATAGACTAAATGAAGGAGGTCTTTATCGAGTACATCGGGAGACTGCCTACGACATCCTTCCAACTGTGTGGGAATACTGTATATGCATAGGGACATCATGAAGGCTGTGCTGATGTATAAAGAAAGGGTTACTGAGCTCAAGAGGGGCTAACATCCTGCAGCTACAGCTACAGCTCCATATGGGTCCTCAGCAAAATATTCCTTTCATAGTAAGGCAATTCTGTTCATAGTACGTCCATCTCGTTTTAAGTACGTTGTTCTATAGCACCCTTCGTTTCCAAGCCAGTCCAAACCCGTCCATGAAGTTCTTAAACAGATCGTAAACAGTTGCTACTACGTTCGCACACAGTTTGAGCCCGTTTGGCAACATTTTCCAGAACGTAGTGGGAACTAGTTTGGTGCGATGGGGGCTTTAGATAGATTAGCCGGTGACCTGCCATTGGCTTTAGTGACCTTTGCCCCAGGCTTATATTTAGTTAAACTGCTGGACTAGTCCTGCATTCTTTGTGTATAATTGTGTACAAACAAAATTCTGATGGAAGCAACATATTTGTCCTAATGTATTATGGGTGTATCTGTTCTTTAATACAAAACAAGACAAACCAACATAACAGTATTTTTTTTTTGGGGTAGTCTTGTTCATTTGTCATAAGTATATTTGTTTACTGAGGCTTTGTTTGATTACGGTCCACATTCACATGATGATGATGATGATGATGACAACAACAATAACAACAACAACTGGATACTTGTACAGAGCCCATATTAACCATGCAAATTGCTTAAAGCCCCTCTGCACTAGTTTGGCCAAGGGCATTAGACCTCCCTGCAAGCTCACTGACAGGTGGTTATCTCATCAAATCAGCTCTCAATAACATAAGAAAAAGGGGACCATTGGGGACCAACAGGCAACGATTAGGCATTGTTTGCTATGTAGATGGCACAAGTAGCTATTAAAGTAGAACTTTGCATCAGTTGTGATGTTTGTTGACAGTTTGCGATGCCACGGAAATCTGGACGTATATACCAATTGGTCCTGTCCAGTACCACCTTAGATGTAGATGTAGTACAGTGGTGCTCTAAGGCCATTCCACTATTGTACCAGCTGCGTGGGTGATATTTTGAACTTACCATCTGTTTCTGTGGCAGGACTAAAAATATTCAGACGCTGACGGTCAAACAGGGTCCTCCTGAAGAGAAAGAAAATCATAGAAAATTAAAAGTTGAGGAGACATAATGGCTCAGTGGTAGAACAGTGGTCTCGGAAACCAATTCTTGCTAAGTACTGCAACTACAGTATTTGACCATAGAGAGCATCACCAGCCACAGGTATATTTGGCAAAGGTACTTCCGGATCCCATACAAATACAATGGGTTGAGAACTGGAAAGTCTGATAGAAATTACTGTTTCAGAACCAATGAACTATAAGTAAGAGATTATGATGGGACCTATACAGATCTCATCAAATCATTGGGATATTTCATGAAACCTGAACAATAGTTTAGTAAAACAAGGAATTAGTTGACACTGCTGTACATGCTCCATGGAAACCGGAAGACAGGTTCACTTCACTCATGAAGACAGACTGTTAACCTGTCTGAAACGTTAAATCTTTATGATGCTAAGTTCTTTTCAAGACTTCTTAATCAACACGAAAGAATACAAACAAACAGCCCTTTCAAGGACTATCCACATGGTATACCATAAAATTACTCTCTAAGATGTCTTTGATATGTTGGTGTACGTGTCAAGGACCAGGAACATCTGGAAACTTATAGTATGATAAAAGTCAGGTTGAAAACGATACCTGCCTCATTTCATACTTTAACCCAATGACTACTGCATTGTGAAGGTCTTATTGGCTTAATACCAGGTAACCCCAGGTTACCGTAGGCAAATGGTTAATCCTAAAACAACTGGGGGGTGTTTCACAAAGATCCTGAGTTCAACTTATCTCTAAGTTGGACTTAAAAATTATGGAAAGCCATTAGCATCTTTGAAAATATTTTGTAAAAATTATTTTGAAAGGCATAAAATGTTGATTCAAATCATTCGTATTTTCCATCATCAAGGAGACTTCATGTTCTGGATGTGGAATTCATAAAAAGTCTAAAATACTTGAATTTCTGCTTTTGAATATATTTCATTTTAAGGCTCCAATGGCTGTCCATAATTTTTAAGTCCAACTTAGTGTTAGGTTCTACTTAGGATCTTTGTGAAACACCCCCCTTGAGTATATTGTTGATCATACAAGACTTGGGCATATCTATCTTTTAATATTTTTTTTACAATTGGTTATAATAAAAGTTGACTACAATCTGGAGATAGAAGAAAAATTTGATAGGACACATCATATGGGGGTGGGAGTAAAGTGCTCAGAGACATCTTGCAAGGGAAGGTGGATGGTATAAGGGGAAGAGGAAGTTCGAGAATTGGGATGGAGTCAGGCTAAATGGGTCACAGATCATATGACCTAATGAAACAGTTTCTATGGCCTTTATTTTCTGTCATAATCCAGAATAACTTCAGGGAAGGTTCAATAGGTAGGGCTACAAATTGACCCGAGACTCATTTTTCCCACTAACCCCTAGCTCCAGGGGGTGTTTCACAAAGATCCTTAGTAGAACTTAACTCCAAGTTGGACTTCAATATTATGGAGAGCCATTTGTAGCCTTAAAATAAAATATTCAAAAGCGAAAATTCAAGTATTTTAGACTTTTTTTATAAATTCCAAATCAAGAACATGAAATCTCCTTGATAATAGATATTATGAATGATTTGAATCAACATTTTATGCCTTTTGAAATAACTTTTACAAAATATTTTCATAGATGCTAAGGGCTTCCTATAATTGTTAAGTCCAACTTAGAGATAAGTTAAACTTAGGATCTTTGTGAAACACCCCCTGCTGGTCTATGACACTAAAAAGTGACCTACTTGCGCTGTCTCTGGTAGGGTTCACCTCGATCCATCCTTCTCCTGTCCATGCTGTTGTCAAACTCTGGCCGCATTGAGCCGTCAGACGAGTAGTTTGGGTCATACTGGTCAGCCATTCCTTGCTGACCACCCTTGGATGACATCACGTCCCGGCCCTCCTGTCGTTTCTCCAGGGTGGTCTGTCGCTGTACACGGATTCCTGACAGGACCGAACTGATAAGGGAAAATATTTTTACAATGAATCAAATCAAATCAAATACAATACTAGTAGTTGAAGCATTAAGTTTTTACAATATGGCGCACTAAACCACCACATACAAAAACTAGATGGAATTCGACTGCGCGCAGTCGAAAATGATGCCTCCGTTATAGAGCAATTTTACAAACCAAAACAGAAAAAAAAAATTGAATTCACGTTCAATGGTAATCCATTGACAGGTTCTCAGAATATTGTGATTACAAGCAATTTCTCATTTACATATATGACCCTTTGATCTTTGACCTCATGACCATAAAATCTACTCAGTTCATTGGCTCTGCAAGATGTTCTGAGTTAAATAGTAATCCATCTGTCAGTTCTAATGAGAATGCGTTCACAAGCTATTTTTGCATACATAATGGGCCCATGACCTTTGACCTTATGAACCAAGAATCTACTCAGTTCATTGGCTCTGCAAGTAACAAACATGACCTAATTTTGGCATGAATCCATCAATCGGTTCTTGAGATAACGCGATCACAAGCTGTTTTTGCATTCATAATGTGCGCTGTGGACTTTGACCTTTGACCTACGTGCTCCAAAATCGAATCAGATTGTCTTCCTATGGTGATACACACTATCATTAAGTTTGAAGTTTAAATCTCCAGTGGTTCTTGAGATATTATGATAACAATCTCAATGTATGGAATTTCATAAGTTGACCTCTGTGACCCTTGACCTTTGACCTACGTGCTCCAAAATCTAATCAGATCGTCTTCCTATGGTGATACATACTATCCTTAAGTTTGAAGTTTTTACATCTCCAGTGGTTCTTGAGATATCATGATAACAATCTCAATGTATGGAATTTCATAAGTTGACCTCTGTGACCTTTGACCTTTGACCTACGTGCTCCAAAATCTAATCAGATTGTTTTCCTATAGTGATACACACTATCACTAAGTTTGAAGTTTAAATCTCCAGTGGTTCTTGAGATATCATGATAACAATCTCAATGTATGGAATTTCATAAGTTGACCTCTGTGACCCTTGACCTTTGACATACGTGCTCCAAAATCTAATCAGATCGTCTTCCTATGGTGATACATACTATCCTTAAGTTTGAAGTTTAAATCTCAAATGGTTCTTGAGGTATCGCGCTAACAAACTTAATACAAGGAATTTCATAAGTTGACCTCTGTGACCTGTGACCTTTGACCTACGTACTCCAAAATCTAATCAGATCGTCTTCCTATGGTGATAAATACTATTCCCAAGTCTTAAGTTTAAATCTTAAATGGTTCTTGAGATATTGTGATAACGGTCAAACGGGACGTACGGACGGACGGACGGATGGACGGACGGACGGACGTACGGTACGACGTACGGACGGACAACCCGAAAACATGATGCCTCCGGCACCACCTTCGGTGGCGGAGGCATAAAAAGTACTATTAAGAGAGACAAATTGTGATGAAAACAAGAGGTGCATACAACAATTGAATAGCCCTAGACGCACTCACATATCTGTAACTACCCTGTCTACAGTGTTTTTGTTTACTTCCGGTGACCCTTATAGACAGAGTTGACTGCACATAAGATTTACTTGGTATTCCATCACACTCATTTCCAGGATAGTTTATAGCACCTGTTGAGAGCAAACCATTATTCCTCCTGACCAGACTTTTCTCAAATAGCATTTTAGTAGTACAAAACAAAAAATACTGTAAACGTTTTTAAACAATTTTGTATTCGGTGATCAGCCATTTGTTCAAGGCTTAATTCATCAAAGATAGCGAGTTAGGGTTAGAACTGACGGGGATTTAGTTTAAGTGTTTATTATTAGGGTTGGCTATCAAGTTTGATTCAGGGTTCAAGCCAGGACATGTATCCCGTTTATCTTACTCGATTCCTTCTGCTTCACCCCTCTCTCCTGCGGCCGTCGCCTCGTCGTGTCTCCGAAGCTCTTTCAATAGGTCCGACTCGACTAGCTCCCTCTCTGGGTAGACCTCGGCCACCTTCTTGGCTGCCTCCATCGTCATTTCTTGGATTTCTTCGAGTCTGAGATATAAAACAATAAAAATATTTATGAATAATAATAATCTGGATTTACATAGCGCTTAATATGAAATAACGTCTCTGGGCGCTTTGCAGATTTTATTAATCCCCGTCATCGGATACATCCACACACAATGTGCACCATCTCTACTCCCTGGGGAGCATTCCTTCCATATGGTCACCGTGAGGGCATATGGCAATTACTAACACAAAGGCTTTTGTCATTCCACCAGGTCCCCATTTCTCTCCTGGATATGAAGTGGCAAATGTAGATTAATGCTTAGTCAAAGGACATTAGTGCCATGGATTTGATGTTGGGGATCGAACCCGCGACCTTTGAATTTCAAGTCAAGTGCTTAAACCACTCGACTACGACACTTCTATGGATGAAGATGTAAAGGAAAACACACCTTGTTATGTAAAAGAAAAACACAAGACAGACCCTATTTAAATTTTTAAGCCGAGGAACGACCAAATGATGCAGATTTGCGATGTGTACTCTGCTTATACATAATATTATTTTGCTACAGCTGTACTCTCTAAGGGGTTACAGTGTCATCATATACGTGTATGATCAAGGCTCTACGGTTAACAACTTAATCATTCATACCACTTGTAAATTTGATGTCTTTTGTGTTTGCGTAACTCAAGAACGAATGGTTTAATTAGGCCCTTTGTTGAATACCTTTAGATGTAAGCTTTAATACGTCACATTCTCAAGAAACATACATCTGGACAAATCGTTTTTCAAAAAATTAATCAATTACAAAACTTGGTGAGGGTATGAATGATTCAGTTTAACCACACTGAAAAAAAATACAAACTATTAACCAAAGCGTGGAAACCTACAGAAATAAAATTCACAGGAATCAAATTTCTCACATTTTAATAGGAATATTTATTAGAAGTTTCACTGGTACATTTTCAGGACTGTTGCAGCTACGTACACTGGCACAACTTACAGTAATCGAAAATCAAGGTATCAAATTTCTTAAAGTGTAATGGAAATTTTCATGTGAATGACAGAACTCATTAAAGGATTAAAAGTTTCTGTGTTTTCCCGCTATTGTGACGGCACTTATCACTTACCCTGGTAATTTCTCTTCCTCTGCTACAATTCCTTTGGCCTCTACTTCTGCTTCTCCCTCTCCCTCTCCTTCCTCACCATCTCTCCTATGCTCAGCCCTGGCTACGATTCTCTGAAAGTTGGCAGCAGCCGAGACTTTTTTCCGTCTGTTCAGAGAGGTCTGTTTATCCCCCGTCGTCTGGACCTATACAGATCATTGAGATCAATGCCAAATAGCATAGCATTTGAATATTTATGTTAAATGAGTGAGATGGCAAAAACTATTTCATTAAAGCCTGTCTGCACTAGTTTAGCCAGGAGGGATTAAATCTTCTAGCATGGTCATGGATAGTGGTTATCTCATCAAATCAGCTCTTAATTAACACAAGAAAAAGGTGATCATGGGGGACTGACGGCTACCGCTTAGGCATTGTTTACTATATATAGAGGGCAAGTAGCTACAAGTAGTGCAGTCCCACTTTTAATTAAACAGTTTCTCTATTCACTGTTCACCCATTCCAATGGAAAGCCAGGTCTGGAAGTCCAAGGTCACTGTGTCTCATTATGTACTAAATAACAAATAATAGGTCTATAATGTTTTTATCTTTATTCCCTTAATTATTACCCAGCCTATTGGAGAAATGCAGTCATATCTGCAGTCTCCACTCCAGTTGTTAAGAATATAAATTCATAATATCAAATCTGTCATTTGCTTCATATTTCTTCTGGTCTATGATCCGGTAGGGCTGTCAATTTAATATGATCAGATACCAATATGAAAAGCTTAATTCCAGAAGGAGCTAAGTTAACTTTTGATGAAAATTGAGTTATTGATATCAGAATGTTGTTCACTTTAATAAGTACCCCTCTTTCAACAAAATTATTTACCTAAATTTTGGGAGCAATTATGAAAAAATGCACCTCTAATATCGCTTTCCATAGGACGCCTGTACAAAATCTGGTAAACAATTTCTTTTTTCTCTGAAGTTACAAAAATGAATTTAGCTCCTTTTGGAATTATACATCCACTAAAATCTTGGATGGGTGCGTTCTCACTTACCCTGAGGTCTGAAAGTGCATTAAGCAGGTCACTGGCTGCCACGGCAGATTTCTTCTTTCCCCTGCTGTCCGACGTTGACCCCAGGTCATCATTCCCATCATCCTCTGCCCATCTCCTGGTAGCTGTGTGTATGCATCGAGCGCACCTTGCCTGCTTGAGCCTCAAGCAGCTGGCGGGTGGAGGGAACAAATAAAAATCGAAAAAAATAATACACTGATAGAAAAAGAGTAATCGCCGGAAATATTTTGAGGATAATTTTTCTAGTCGTAGATCTCTTTGTAGTCTAAAATGGTCAAAACATGTGATACAATGGTAATCAGTAGGGGCGCTGGTCCGAGAATGAGGATTTTTCTAGTCGTAGATCTCTTTGTAGTCTAAAATGGTCAAAACATGTGATACAATGGTAATCAGTAGGGGCGCTGGTCCGAGAATGAGGATCGTCCGCATAAACAAAGATATCCTCTTAAACACGGACAAATTGCGTCCTAAAATTAAGTATCGCCCGCATTTCCGCGGACGTTATTTTTCTTTGGCGTTCTGTGGGTTTCTGATCTGCGCGCTGGCAATTAATGTGAAAAACATATTCCACGTAATAAAATACCCCCAGTTCATGCAAACGTCTACTTTTAAGGGTTGTCCTTATATCGCGGAATCCTTTTTTCGCATCGCCAACGCGTGGACGATTCTCATTCTCGAACGTGGACCAGCATCTCTACTACTAGTAATGGACTGATGCTAATGAAGCGCTACTGTGCGAATGGTGATGTTTGATTTCATGTAAATGCCAGAATTTCTTTATGAAAACTGATTGGATGCCGACTACCGAGCCCATTTTGATTAAAATTATAAAAAGAACATATCTCTCAGTCTTATTCATACCCTTACCATCACAATCCCCATGATCATCACAATCCCCCTGATCCCCTCTCCCACCCACCCCCTCCCCCAAATTGGCAATATCATTCCTTCATCATTATTCATGCCTACAATACAAAAATTCAAGCTCAACATGCTCAAACTTGAGAACAATTACAAATTTAGACCGAAAGCTTCAGTCTCTCTAATCGTCGGTTGTGTATTGGGGAATGACAACAAATGTCAGTTTTATTAAAGAAATGACCCAAATCAGATGGTTATTGCTGTCTATTACAAATTATACAATGCAAAGCCAAACTCAAACTCAAAGGTCAACAAAACTCAAAATAAAAAGGTTTAATCTTCAAAGATGATAAGAAAATCCGTAGACAAAATAATCATCTACTCCCCCAACTTACAATCTTGATAACTGGCTGGCAGATAACAAAGAATTTTGCATTTTCCTTTGGAAGTATAAACGTTTCACTGGCAATTTTCTGTGGCTGTATATTGTAGACTTCGACTACTGTATAGCACAAATGCATTGGCGCACACACGTGTGTAAAATGGAAGTGATAAATAAAAAATAATTTTCTACGATGCACCACTCAAAAAATTAAATAAAAAGAATCAATCAGTAAGAGCTGTTTTGCGCTCATCTAAATACATGAAATTCAGATATATTTTTATGTATCTATTAAATTAGAGAATTATCAAATGTAGTTAGGAAGGAACCCCTTTATTCTAATGTGAAACTACAATTGTCCTTATTTTGACTAGTCTAGTGCTACGATAAGCGTTCCATACTTGAAGAGCTTATTTGAGCCAGTGAGTGCAGTGAGAGACACGAGCTAAATTAACTTTGATTTCATCTGCAAAATGCCGGGATACGAGGCAGCATTGATAATGAGGGTCATGAGGAGGGTAAGTTGAGTAAAAGGCACAAGGAGGCATATATTTGATGTAGAATTATGATTTTTAACATTTCATTAATTCTCGTAGATATTTGGATTCGTTCGTGCTGGTGGTGCAGCGGGTGCAGCGGGTGCAGACTGCGCTTCTCCCCCGCGCGCGTGGGGACGGGGTCGGCAACGACATCCAAAGTTCGCTGCAAGCCTAGCCTGCATGCTGAAAGAGCCAGGGGCTCGTTCCTAGAAACCAACGACAAGACAGTCATAACTTTATCCGCCAACTACGGAGATGTCTCTGATCTTCCTAAGCCGTTTCACGAAGAGCTTACTAGCTAGTATCTCCTGAGAATAGGAACCGAGACTTAGCCTTAGTCGCAATAGGCACCAGATTATCACAAAATTAATATTACTAGAAATGCAATTAGATCTAGGGTCTAGACCTATTTAAATGAATTAGTAATAAAAAAGATTGAAAATGATACCAAGAAATAAGAGATGCAATATACTACCAAATTTGTGTAGATTATACAATAGAAGTACTTGTAAAATATAATTGTGAGTATTTCATTACATGACCGGTGAATCAGTCTTGTTCTTGAGATGGGTACCCCCCGGATATTTTCGTTTGATAGTTTATAAAAATACACCAATATATTATTCTTAGAAAAATACGATGTAATGAAATTTGTGTCCAATGTTTTAGGTGTCAGGGGGCCGTTTCTCGAAACCGTCATAACTACAAGATCAACGACATCTCGCCACTGTCACGCAACTTGTCAGCTAAGTGTTTCACGAAGCCATCTTTGCCAAGATGAGCGACAACTTCCTCGACAAGCGAGTTGTCACTGCTCCGAACCCGTCATATCTTTTTAATTGCTGTAAAGCGCCATCACAAGTCAGTTTGTTGCTTTTCCATGAGCCGCGAAACGTACGATTAGTTTCACTATCATTTTGAGAAAAATATAGACGAGTTCGGTACGTAATATTCTGGGATGCGAAATGCAAATGTAAAGAAGTGATAATACAAATTATACAGATATTTTAAAAAGCTGAATATAAACATTAAATCACAAATCGTTAAACTATAACATATAAATAAAAGAGATAAGAATGTTACACACCGTTGTCCATAGTCGATCCATAGTCTTTTCTTCGGATACCATCATACCTTTGGGGCCTATGTGCATTATTATTCCCTCTCTAATTACTTCTTCCAAATTATATTTCCAATATCAAATCAATTATATAACGAGTATTTATGAGACTCTAGAATAAAAACTGGCTGAGAAAAGGTATTTTGCCTAAAATTCCTTGTCACAATAAATAAAAAAGTACGTATTGATAAACTATCACATTACGGTATCCTTAACTAACTTTTCATTCGACTGTCAAAAAAAAAAACACTCACCGGTTTTTCTTCAATTTAAGAATCTTAACAGAAATATGCAAATCATTTGATGATCTACCTTTAATAATGACACTATTTTGTATTTATTTTAGGAGAGTTTATATGTATATGTTTCTTTTTGAACAACTTTAGCCCCAAAACTTGTTTTGGGTTATTCGTGATAAATCAAATGGATCGTGACAAAGACTATGTTCTTGAGCTGATAGTATCGCGATATATCGATATCATGTCTGTCATGGCTTCGTGAAACGGTTTATCCGCTTCATGACATCTCCGTAGGTCGCCGACAAAGATATGACTGTCATGGAGTTGGTTTCGAGAAACGGCCCCCAGTTGAATAATCAAATGACAAAACTTCAACATTCCAAACGTTAAAAAAACACGGGGTCGGCAACGACATCCAAAGTTCGCTGCAAGCCTAGCCTGCATGCTGAAAGAGCCAGGGGCTCGTTCCTAGAAACCAACGACAAGACAGTCATAACTTGATCCGCCAACTACGGAGATGTCTCTGATCTTCCTAAACCGTTTCACGAAGAGCTTACTAGCTAGTATCTCCTGAGAATAGGAACCGAGACTTAGCCTTAGTCGCAATACCACCAGATTATTACAAAATTAATATTACTAGAAATGCAATTATTTAAATGAATTAGTAATAAAAAAGATTGAAAATGATACCAAGAAATAAGAGATGCAATATACTACCAAATTTGTGTAGATTATACAATAGAAGTACTTGTAAAATATAATTGTGAGTATTTCATTACATGACCGGTGAATCGTCTTGTTCTTGAGATGGGTACCCCCCGGATATTTTCGTTTGATAGTTTATAAAAATACACCAATATATTATTCTTAGAAAAATACGATGTAATGAAATTTGTGTCCAATGTTTTAGGTGTCAGTTGAATAATCAAATGACAAAACTTCAACATTCCAAACGTTAAAAAAACATGTTTTAAACTATTCATTTTACACATTTGAAGATAGAATTTATCTCGAAAGCAATATGGGTCTGAATACTAAAGAATACACTTCAAACTATGACTTGCCTGCCGTGGCAAAATACATATCCCTTCGACGAGTTTACAATGTGGAAATAAAGGCATATAATCAATTTATTTAAGTGGGAAAATCCTTAAATACAAACATAGTATATTTTCATGAGATTATCAAATACAAAAAACGATAACCCACTGTTAAAGTGAATGTGTAGAAAAATCATAGTTGGAGGATTTATTGTCCTTTTTTGCCAGCCATAGTCTACCCAATAAATGACATGTGATGGCGCTGCCCATCGACTAAATAGTTATGACAGAGATACGACGGTGTCAGAGGTGTCATAACTCCTTAGTCAGGATGTTGTCGTTGATCTTGGCAAAGAGGGCTTGGTGAAACACGTAGCGGACAAGTTGCTCACTAACGCTGATTTAGTCAAGAAGTTAGACTTATGACGGTTTGTAGGAACGGGCCCCAGGCCAAGGAACTAACCAGGGCCAGCCAGCTCATGAAACCAACTTCATGATCATGACACAGTGGCCGTGTCCCCGCCCCCCCCCCCCCAGTGGCGGCGCACAAAAAGAGGAAGAAAAGAAGAGATAATAGAAAGGAGAAGAGAAAAAAGGAGAGAAAGAGGAAAAAAAGAAGAGAGAAGCCGGGTTAGAAAGGGAAAGGAAATGGCACTAAGTGACAGTAACAACGATTAAGAGAAAAACTGTGGGGGGGGGGGGGGGTACATGTATGCGGCATGTGAAATCGCGGCCGTTTTATAATTTTCGGAATTCAGCTTATTAAAAAAATACTAAGCATGCTTGTTCATGTTAAGCCGGAGTGTTAAAACACATCTGAAAAGGCTGCAGCCGACCGGCCCCTCGAAAGAGTGGCAGAATGGTAATCAGGAAATGTGGGGGTCATTCATGAAGGCTTGGGGCCGTTATTGAATGTAATCTTTGATATTTCCCTTTTTTGTTGTTCTTCAGCCCGAGATGGTGGATGCGTTGAAGCGATCTCTCACAGAAGTGATGGAAAACGGAGGCATTGTGAGGAAGATAGAAAACCTGGGTGAAAAGCAGCTACCTTACCGTTTCACAGCTCATCGGCAGAATTTCAGCCATGGACAGTAAGTAGATCCTGTAATCAAATAACAATACTACCGTAATTAACGTTGTATAAACCGCCCTCGTGTATTAACCGCACCCCTCTTTTTGACTTTGTCGGCAGCAAGCCAGGTCCGTGTTAAAAAAACCCACGCGGGAAGGCCTTTCATTTAACTGCGAGGTGCAGCTGAATGTGTAAGATCATTAATGTAAATTAAAAAAACAGAGGACCTAGGATAGAACCTTGTGGTACACCATGTGTAGGAATTATTATTATAAACTACATATTGAGATCTATCAGAAAGATTACTTTCAAACCAAGATGACAGACAAATTTGAGTGTTGTTCTAGTTTCCTAGTGGTGAGTCAACACACCGATTACTGAGCTTGGAGACATTGCCAGGCATAGCGCCGAGTGGAGGGGCAAAAATCAAAACTTAAAAAAAAAAAAAAAACCTGACTTTGAATTTTTTTCGGTGGCAAAAAGGTGCGGTTTATACACCGTTAATTAAGGTTGGTAAGATTTTCTTCTTTTCTTCTCCTTCTTCTTTTTTTCTTCTTCTTTTCTTCTTCCTCTTCCTCTTCCTCTTCTTCTTCTTCCTCTTCCTCTTCCTCTTCCTCTTCCTCTTCCTCTTTCTCTTTCTCTTCCTCTTCCTCTTCCTCTTCTTCTTCTTCTTCTTCTTCTGTGCAGTCTGCTTGCTTTAATCTTCAAAATTATTGCAGATTTGTTAGGCACCAAATCCACTTGAAATCAAAGGATTATGCTGCACTTGTGCAAAAGATGAAATCACATAAAAGCATCTGCAATTCTGCACTATACACAAAAGAACACCAATAGTAAGATAGAATATCCAAGAATAAAAGAGAATAATTAATCATTAGCTGAAACAAACAGTCAGATACATTTAAGATCATTTTACACTGAACTGATCTGTTATCTTTAAAAGGAGAGTATTTCACAGCGAACACCCTATATGTACATGAGCAAAGGTTCCCTCCACCACTTAGTATTCAGCTTGGGAAAAACAAGTGATCCAGAATTTGAGAGCATAGAAATGCAGGCAGAATACAATGATTTATGTATCAAAGTAATATTTTACTGTAGAACAGAGGGAGAGCCATTGGACAAAATAGGAAAAGTTTGTATTATAACATCACAGTGGCCGAAACAGTGGCTGAACTGTCATCAACTTCTTGCATGGACATGTATTGCATGCAAAAGGCTTATGGTTAGTTTAAAGTGATAAGAAGAGTCTTGTAGTAAAGGTATAACATTCACACATGACACATTTGTTGAGTATGGATAGTAGAATAATTAGAATTACATTTTGAGTTGAACCATCAAAAAGCCAAGACGTGGTTATGAAGGAAGATACATGTGGTGTTGGTTTTGGATTCAGCAAAATCATATTTTGTTTAATGATCAGTTTCTTATCTGTCTTTCATTTCTCTTCTTGCCCCCAACCATCATCTCTCTCTCTAACCATCCCTCCCTACCTTTCATCAGATACTTTGTGATTGACTTTGATGGCCCACCTACCATCGTCGAACCTCTCAGGGAGTACTTCCGTCGTGACATCGACATCATCCGTCCAAGCCTCCTGAATAGGGTGTCCGAACAGTGGCCGGAAGACACGGTCTGTGAAGGACCCCACGACGAGCGGTATAATCCGGTGGTCAAGAGCGCCAAGAAACTGAAGGTCAACGTGTTACAAGAACTGGAGGATGCGAACGTGAAACTATGATGGCATCCTGAATTGAGCGTCGAACAGTGGTCGAAAGACGCAGTCTGTGAAGAAACTTGTGATAAGAAGTATAACCCTGTTGTCAGGAATCTAAAGATTTTAAAGGTCAATGTCTTCAAGATCTGGAAGATGCTGTAACAGTGAAGTTTGACAGCATCTAGAATTGAGTGTCTGAGCAGTGGTCCGAGGACAGACTGCTAAAACCTCTTCTACAAAATCCCAAGAGCAGAAGATCTGTGTCTTCAAGAACTGGAAGATGCTAACATTAGACTATGGCGTCATCTTAGATTGAGTGTCGGAATAGTGCTTGAAGGACACAGTAAATGTACAGGCTCTTTATCAAAAGCCCCAAGATATTTGATGTCAATATCTTACAAATTATGGAAGATGCTAACATGAAAATGTAAAGGCATCTTGAATTGAGTGTTTGAACAATGGTTGGAAGACAAGGTCTTTAAAAAAAAAATCAGTTAAGATTTTGTTTGATTATTTGAGAATTACTTCCCATCATTATGCAAATTCAAAATTATCTTTGAGAAATCTTGCCTGGGAAAAGCCCATTTTCTAGAAGATCAATCAAACCTTTTGTACGGAGCCACTCGCGGGACCAAACCTGTGTGGCAAATTCACTGCTGTACTAGGTCAAAATAAACACCAAAATCAGTAGAAGCATGTTTCCATTTGCTAGTTAACCTAGCAAAGTTGAAAATAAAATTTTAAATAAAAATTATTTCCTCACACGTTTGATCTATCCCGGACAGATCGGGTTAATATGCGCAAAACCTATAGAAGCTAGTTCTTCACATAAATCTGAGCAGAAATCCAACTTTATTCCCAATAAACTTGTTCATGTATTAGTTGTGTGGAGAAATGATTCATGAAATTGATATTGTCTGAATCATGTGAATTTATGCAATAAAGAAAAATTTATCAAATCTGGAAGAGTTAATAGACTGCGATGTGGTTTCTAAATGTAATTCTATGACTTAAAGTATTGTACCTGTGAGAATATGTTGATTAAATAATATTTTCTCTACGCCATCTGCTAAAAGCCAGAAGGGCTTTGACTCTTTTTTTTGGTATTTGGGTTTATAGTTGTTATGGTAAAGATTAGATTTTCTTGCAGTGAATTTTATCCATCAAATTGACTTTTACCAGAGCTGTCTTTATAATTATTGAAATCTCTTCCATAGCTTGCTAGAGCTGAATACCGTATCTTTTTGTTCTCATTTTCTACTATTTTTGTTCTCATTTTCTACTATTTAGATGACTGAGAACATTCACTGAGCAAATAAGTGATCCTTTGATACCCCCCCCCCTCCCCCCAAGCTTGATTTTGACATTTGTGCAGGTAAAAAATTTAGTCATCCTGAGCTCAGTCAGGGAAATTCATGAGGCTGTAAGAGAAAGAATGTTTGCCGAGCAGCTAGAGAGAGAAAGAGAAAAAAGAAGAAAAAAAAATACTGGAGAGGAGAGAGAAAGAGGGTTTATATATAGAGAGAGAGGAGAGACAGAGAGAGGCAAAGACTAGCATGAAAAGTAAAGAGGAAAAATATATAGGTCTAGGTGTATATACAGAAATAACTGGTATGCGTAAATATTTCATTAATGACATTTTGTCAACCTCCTGTTATGATAACGGAAGGTCATGTTTAAAGATGAACAAACCCAATATGAAGAAGAGAGAGAGGGAGAATTTTTAAAAGTAAAAATGAAAGAGGGACGTTGAGACTTGAGAGTAATTGAGAGTTTTGAGACTCGAGGAGATGGAGGATCAGGAGAGAGTACACGTTTTTAGCAGACTTATGTTAGATAAATATTGATAAAATATTTGTGATCACATTGTAAACTAATAAAATTACAACATGAAGAGGAGTATTCCTTCTGTAGATTCCTCCGGAGATTCCTGAATTAAATATTTTCCAAAAGACCGCCCCACTCCCCCGATCAATTCAAGCAAATATATCGGGTGATAACAAAATCCAGTGTCATTTCCTTACAAAAATTGTGCAAATATTTCGAGTGCAAGTTAAAATTGGTGTGGTTTGCGAGATTGTCAGAACTGAGAAACAGATGCGAAACTGAGGTAAATATTTAAGTTTTTGTGCGATGTATTCGAAATAAAAATCAGTGAAATTAGCATTATTCCATGTTGATGTTAGAAACATAGTTGCCAGATTTTGATCGGAGCTAGCTAGCAGCTGCAACTGCTGCCACCATTACTTTTAGTGCATTACACAAATATGAAGTCCCACTCGTATGATTCCATGTCACTCTGTAACTCCTGATGATGGTGTGTTGAAACTGTGAATGTGAATAAAACTGGGCCAAGGGCGGGGGGTTATTTACAAAAGTAGATTTATCTCAGGTCTGGATAAACTTTGGTGTCCATTCTGATGTAAAACTAAAATAAGAAAAGGCAATCAAGAATCTAGAGTAGATCTAGATCTAGACCTAGGTCTAACTTGTTAGACCAAATTTTCTGTCTCTTTTGTTCGTTAGCCTCTGATTTGGGTAGGGTCGGCTCGGTCTATCAAGAATCATGCAGACACACAATGTGTCAAATTCAAAATTGGTATCATCATCATCGATATATGGGAGCGGACTGAGGTGGTCTTGTTGATCTCCCGGTCGTCTTCCAAGATAGAAGTTCAATTGTCAGTTTGTGCCATAAAACGTAGTGCAGAATGTGTGGATGTCGGGTTACATACATTTTTAGCAAGCCAGTGTTTATCTAGACCAGTCTTAAAAATACCCAAAACTGTTAGATCTAGAGTCTGAAAATGTAAATGGTTGAAAAGGTTTACTATAAAGATAAATTTAATGTTAAATTCTAGACGTAGAGTCTACAATTAGTAAATCATCAAAGATAACTAGAAGATTCGAATTTGTTATGTTATGGCATTGTAATAAATTGTAATTGTGCGGAGTATGATGCTTTTTGGATAACGTTACTCTGACTCTGTCACACTGCGGTTCGACTCCATGCAGGGTCGAGGTTCTGATTGTCTACTGTGGTTGAGCTTAGACAGAAAATCTCTGTCTCTTTAGTTCGTTAGCCTCTGATTTGGGTAGGGTCAGAGAGGAGCCGACCCTACCCAAATCGGAGGCTAACGAACCAAAAAGACAGAAATTTCGGTCTAGGTTGAGCTAAGCCTGCATACAGTTTCGTCTTTGTCCTCTCTGCCTTCACTGCTTCACCATATGTTCACTTTGAAAAATCTAAGAGTAAGACTGAGGAAATGGTTTCCAAACTTAGGCATCATTTCACAAAAACGTCATGAATATGATAGGTTGTCTAATTTTTGTGGACATTGAAAATAAAATTATGACTGTGACAATTTCACAGGGACATTCGATCCATGATTTCTCATAAATTTATTTAAGATCAATTGATGCCGTATGAATGTCCAAATTTAGACTACAAATGGATGCAGCTAGAAAAGCCACCGTCAACAGGATTTTGATTATATGTTAATCTCAAAACTAGATGTCAGACCAGGAAGCTGTAATGAATGGAGATCCCATCCAAGAGGCCCGTTTGAAGCCATCCGTGGCACCGCACATCTTTTGTTTCCCCTACCGTAATCCCCTTAATCCCCCTCCGAAACCATATAGCTCCCTAGTAGCACCAAGTCCTCCCTTTCCACCCACAGCCCAGCCCAGCGAGCATGGGGGCTTTTGCTTTGCCGGCCCGTCCTTGAGATGAAAAGTGGTGATGAATTGACAACTTCTAACCGTCATCCAACAAATGCACAAACATATAACACAATTTCATTTACATGTAGTTCTTTAGGAAGATAAAACATTTCGGAAATTTTCTGAAAATGTCAATGATTAGATAAGACAAGACAATCATGATGAAACCTTACATTCGCTCTAACTCACGATTTCCTTGGTTGAAATGGCTATGTCTTCAGTAGAGCTATCCAAGCACGGAAAAAGCATTTGATTACCAATAGAAAGTTGCATTGGTCATATGTTGTGAATTCTGTATTTTATATGTTATAGCTAAATACATCTTCACTGATCATGACCTAATTTTGGGGACTTCTAAGCTCGATGCCTGCATATTTTTAAGACCGAGTGAATAGAGAACTTAGGGAAGCAGACGGCGTTGCGTAACATTTCCTAATATTTGGAATGCCAGAGTGGAACTGTGCATTGAGAAGGACAGCTGTTGATGGATACGATGGCTGGAGAGGGTTACATTTCTTTTTGTTAAGCCAAGTTAATCTTGAATATTTTTCCCTCAGGAAATTCTTTTGAGACAGCATCTCCATTCATTACAGCATCTCCATTCATTACAGCTTCCTGGTCAGACCGAATGTGCTACAACTGTAGAAAATGTAATTGCTCTCCCAAAAGGGTCTGATGGAGTCGAATATAGTCTCAGCTGAATATATTCCTGCATCTGCTAGGTGCTCATGATCCTTATTTAAAATGTCTCAACAAATCTGTAGACACACTATCTATTATCACACCAACAGTACAATGTACATGTACTTGAATCTTCTTGGTAATTCATTAAAAATGCTTTTTTGTTGTTGCATTTTTTCCATTTTTATGGGATTGCTGTATGCTGCAAGAAAAATTGACGACACCAATGGACTTTAATAGTCATTACTAGCTCAATATTGAAGCAGACTCTGTCACTCTTGTGATTTTTGTTTTCTATCCAACGTTCAATGATTCACCCTTCTTTTTCCTTCCCTTTCCTTCCCTTATTCATAGCTGTAAACATGGCCATCAAAAGTGAGTTTGATGGTATCATCGACATGAAAACAATCGCCATGGCATCTCGTCGGAAAAGAAGAAAGACAGAAATGTTCCTGCATAGAGATGAGATGAAGATGCAGTGATGATGAACCAATTGTTCTGTACAATCCTCCGGGCATTGGTTGGTGAGTCGAGAGACGATTTTGTTGTAACTTCCATCAAAACGTAAGTCATTCATGAGTTCCAGTCCTTCTTCCTACTCTAGAAAACTGGTTGAACTGCCCTCAGAGCCACGCCCCTGTATCTACCCCTCTGCCTCCAGTTGCCCCACCCGTCACTACAGCCGATATCTGCTCAGTGACTTTGTAGAACAACCCCAGCTTGCACCATGAGCGACAAGGAAGCCATCTTGAAGCGGAAGCCATCGGACGAGCAGGAAACGGACGGGACAAAGAAGTCCAAGCTCTCGTTTAACATCGGACTCAAGAAGTCTCCAGCAGTTGCAACAGAAAACAAGACCTTCAACACGAAGCCATTGCTCAAGCCAAAAATTAGAATAGCCCCCGTTTCCATCAAACTTGGAGCATCGGTAAGTCGATTCCTTACCAGCTATCAATTAACAGAAAGTTAACTTTAAAACGGTGAAAAGAAAAGAGAAAAATGTTAAGGAGGGTGGAGGGAGAAGAAATTATGAAATTAATAATAAATTACATGCCAGGAATATTTAAAAGCTGAAAAGTAGGCCTACTCGTGCTCTATTCATTGTATAAAATACCATGAAATTATATATGAATTTTGTTCCTGTCTTCTCATAATAGAGACCTCAGTCAGTGAAATGAAGAAAATCTGGGGGGATAAAAAGGAATCAATGAGCAGTAACTTTTAATACCAACAAGCTGTTTTTCAAGGACATCAATGACCGAAAGACAGGAACTGAATCAAATAATGTTCCGATTTTGTTTTACTTTGCTGCAAAACTCTTTGAAGATTTTTGATGGGTAACACTTTATTTCGAAATTGCAATCCTTCTTTTATAGGAGGTGTGATAAAATAATTAAATGGTATTCAAATTGGGTGTACTGTGTGACCTGTGTCCTAAAATAATTTTCTTAATTATGGAAGTCTGAGAAAATGCATGGTTTGAAAGACCTTCCCAAAGATTACATTTTTCTTTCATTTGAATAAACCTACGTCCTCTCTCTCCTCTGACCCTTTGTCTCTCTTTCTCTCTTTTTGCCTATCTCTCTTTCTCTCTTTCTCTCTCTCTATCTCTCTCTCTCTCTCTATCTCTCTCTCTCTCTCTCTCTCTCTCTCTATCTGTTTCTTCCTCTCTATCTGTCTCTCTCTCTCTCTGTTTCTCCCTCCCTCTCTATCTATCTCTCTCTGTCTCTCTCTCTGTGTATCACCCGCTTCTTTTCTGTACCCAGAAACCAAAGGAGCCAGAGAAGAAGATCTTGAAACCAAGCGGAACCGCAGCCAAAGCTTTTGCAGATGAAAGTGATGTGAGTAGATGTGGACTTGTAGTCAAATATAATTTTTCTGCTGATAGACAGAAGGGAGGTAACTCATTTAATTTTACCACATAGCTATCTACCTTCTGGATTTGAGCATTAAGGAGTTTTGAAAAATGTGCTTTGGCTACAGCCCACAAGGGCAACAGCCAAAGAGACCAATATTGTTGCTTTCTGGTCCTCTCAAACGCTATCACTAATGTCCTTTAGCAAGGCATTAATCTACATTTGCCACTCAATACCCAAGAGAGAAATGGGGACCCGGTAGGATGACGAAAGCATTTGTGTTAGAAATTGCCTATGCCCTCACGGTGACCATATGGTAGGAATCAGGCCTGATAAAAACCCGATTTAAATCCCGATTTGCCCCTTATTTTCTTTATTTTCTTTATTCTCTCTATTCTTCCCTATTTTGCCCTATTTTTTTCCAAATTTTACAAATTGTCTTACTCGAAAGGGGGTAATGTTGTTAGATGCCATTTTTAACCCGCCAATCCTCTTCTTTATTTTTCACTCAAGGGGGGCGTGGTTGAGGGGAAAACAAAAAACAGATTTTTTTTTTTAGTGCTCACTATCACCCCTGAGGAATACTCACCAGGGAGTGGGGATGGTGCACATTGTGCATGAATGAGTCCGATGACCGGGCTTATAATATCTGTAAAGCGCTTAGAGACGGTATTCCGTATTAAGCGCTTTATATCTCCAGATTATTATTATGATTATCAGCAGTCGGTCCATAAGACCGTCACCGACAGCATGTGAGACCAACAACCCACAAGACTAACACTGCTGGCAACTTTGAAATGAACGTTGCCGGTCTTGTGGGTCTCTTGTCTCACGGGCTGTAATTTTTCTGGGATGTCCTTTATGCTTCCTCTTGCCCGGGTCACTTTCATTTTCCCAGGCTTCATTTTGTGAAATGCATAGGGTTAGGGTTATGATTGGATTTGGTATTAGGGTTTAGGCTAGGGTTAGGGTTAGGTTTAGTGTTTGCTTAAGGGGTGAAATCATTGTATCGTTTTATTTCAATTTTGTTGTTTTCTTTTTCTTTTTTGATTGTAGGAAGACGAAGAGGACATGCCTCCTGAAGCTAAGATGAGGATGAAGAACATGGGCCGGTATGTATCCATGGACATCTTCCATGTAGAGGTGTTCTGGGACCCGTTTCACAAAGGCTTTTTTTCAATGACAAATGACAAAATTCAGTGACATATCTGCAGATAACCAATCACAAGCAAGGATTTCACTTCCTTATAGCAAAAAAATGTTTTGTGAAATGGGGCCCTTGTTGAGTGGTTTAAGCACTTGACTTGAAGTGCAAAGGTCATGAGTTTGATCCCCGACATGGCACTAATGTCCTTTGGCAATGCATTAATCTAGATTTGCCACTTCATACCCAGGAGAGATATGGGGACCTGGTAGAATGATGAAAGCCATTTTTTGTGCTTTTGTATCATCATTGTCCCATGACATTCAAGTTTACAAATCATTAACTTCTTATTAATTTCAGAAGATGTTTTGGATACAATAATATGGCCATTTTCATAATGTAACCAAATTTAATGCACAATTCTCTGTTGAGTGCCTCGTTACAAACTAATTCATTCACCTGGTATGAACGATTGTATTTCAATTCTCGGAAGTCGGGAATTGCAAACATTAATTGTTGCTAGGCAGGACAAACAAAAATGACTTGTCCTACCAAACAACACGTAGCGTATACAATTCAAATTCTGACTTTTGAATGCGATTATTCATAACGGGTGAATGAAATAATTTGTAACGAGGCACTTACAAAAGATTTGTGCGTTAAATTTGATTACATTATGAAAATGGCCTATTGGTTCCTGCTCTGAAAGGGTTAGAGTGACAAGGGCAAAAGTAAGGATGTTTTGAGAACTTCAATATAAACTAGACAATGGGAATGGAAGCAACAAAGGAACAATCAGTGTGCATAATGATTTATAGGTCTGTGTGGCACGTTATACATCCTGGTTCATTACTGATAAGATTACAAACTAGACTTTAAAAGTAGTTTGTCCCTTTTGCAGGCTGAAAATATAAACTTATGTGACTCCTATGGTAAACAAGAGATAATACCAACTATAATCTCCCCTGAAAAGTTTAAAACTGGTAATTGCCTTTATGTGGAATTATATCGACCGTAAGAATTTTTGCAACGCGTTTAGAAAATTATGTGTAGGAAATAGTCTGATTTTCAGACCCTTGTACTGTATGGTCGTACGTTTTGTGCTGCGCAAAGATTCAATCAGCTTAATTTTAGCCATTGCAAGAAGTGGGTTATTGATGTAGACAAATGCTCATGTACCCTTTACAGCTCATGGTATGTAATTGCCAAAGAAAAAAAGAAGTCAGTCAGTAACTCAATAGTGTCTGAAGGGGAAGTCTTGAAAGTAAACGGGTTTCCTTGCATAATTTGAATAGTAGGACATTGCTAATGTTTAAATTTCACAGATAGACTTTCTCTGAGTCTATTAAGGTTTTCCTCTGATAACACTCTAATTGGTTCTGTTTTCTAATATTTGATGAAGACGATAGGGTAAGGCTCTGTAGAACAGAAAATATTGGAAAATGATCGGACAGATCAAAGACAACGATGCCAGAGAAACCAGGGGAACAGTTAACTAAACTTGAAGCCTTTGGTATATATGTCTCTTGGTCAATAGGGAGATTCTAATTATTTGTGTGGCACTGTGGCATACTAAGATTTCAGAACAGGTTTCATTGAGAAATGCTGTACAAGGGAAACATCAAAATGTGGTCTTAATTTTAGACAGGTTGTTCTACAGGTTTCATTTTACATCAATGTTTAAAGTAATCACCCAAAGAATCAAAAGTGTTTTGAATTGATGCAAAATTCATATCATTGCAAAGGGGAAGCCGTACTGATCAAATATAACAACTTCCCTCTTCAAAATATGTTTGGGGCCCGCAGTAATCTACTCTAAAAAATATTAATGTTGAGATCCAGATTTTCTGGCTTCAGCGGTCCTCCGTAG
>JAVYIG010013850.1:37500-44736 GCA_035222895.1 Strongylocentrotus droebachiensis | reverse complement strand
CTGTCGTATACAATCGCCACTAAATTCACACAGAAATTGGTCAGGCCCACATAATTGCTCTGTAGAAAAGAGATCAATCCAAACAGATGCATTTATTACATTAATCCTGTTTAAAAAAAACTATTTATAGGAGCATATTTACCATCACACCATCGTCATTAAAATCATCATCATGATCATCAACATCATCGTTATCTAGCTGTATCATCATCATAACCATCACCCACATCATCGACATCACGATAGTCATCATCTTTGTCAACAAGTACTAACATCAACATCATCATCACCTTTTTTGTCATCACCAGCATCAACACCTTCATCACTAATACTACCATATCATCATCACTATCTGTATATCATCGTTTTCAACATCCACACAAAACAATGACACTATATTTTTCTAAGAGCAAAAAACTCTGCAGTATAACTGCAGTAACTCTTCCATACCCGCCAATATTTGAAAATAAAAAGTAAGAATTTTTTGCACGGTATGCCTTCGAAAATAAGAAATCTGTACACATAACGGGAGTTTGCACATGCTGCTGTGGCAGTGTAAATGGCAATACGCGGTAAATCTGTAGGCCTACAATCTGTAAAAGCAAATACAACATCGGTGCTCGATCATGCAGCCATTCAACCCACGCAATATGTGTACTCTCAAATTACAGCACATGATAAAACAAGCTTAATTAGGCTTTTTCACACACACAAACACACACATATACACATAATCAGAATTTTGAAAAATCAGAATATTCCGGATATTTCCTAAGGGTTAGCAGGTATGCTCTTCCCCTTGAACATAAACTGCCCCTTTGTCTCTACGGAAATTAAAGACATTATACACTACCTTCACAGTTGCTTTCATCGCTGTTATCTCCGCAATCTTGGAACATATCACAACGAAAGCTTAATGGTATGCATTTCCCATCACCCTCACATTGGAACTGATCATCAGCGCACGGAAGGAATGTCCCATCTGAAAATAAGTACAAAAAGGAGAATAATATATTTGTAACCTGTTGTAACCATGTAAATAATGTATCAAAGCAAATCACATACACTGTTGGATATTTGTTTAGGAATGTCTTGATGAGACATGTACATTACAAACATTGTGGCTATAAACAGAATTTCATGAAAATTGACCTTTAAGACCAATGGATGTTTACCTGCAAACCCCAAATCTAATAAATACATGATCAATTTCCATCATTTTCCAGAAGAACGTATTTCCATGACTTTCCAGGTCTGCATGTCCATGGCCGGGCGACCCTGAATTACAGTAATAGTCGGGTCAATATACGGTAAAAAACACCCCAACCCCCAAAAAATTGCAACTAAAGGTTTTTCAACGGTTTCTGGTAGTATTTGACCTCAGGAATAACATAGTAAAAGTATACCAAAATCGAAGGTTCAGAAATCTGTTTTTTCAAGATGGCGTCCAAGATGGCAGCCGATACCTAAAAATGTCCATAAATCACTTATTATCCATCATTGAGACATCATTTTGGTGTCTATCCCATGGTTTCGGGGGTCAGTGAATCCATTGAGACAAGAATGGTTTGTGATGGTCTACGAAACCCCCAAATCCAAGATGGCGTCCAAAATGCCCGCCATAACATAAAATTTGTCATAAGTCACTTATTATCCATTCGAGAGACATAATTGGGGTGTCTATGCTATGGTTTTCGGGGTCATAGAATCCATTAGGATAAGTTAGAACTTTAAGCAGTGGTTCAGGAAACCACGAAATCCAACATGGCGTCCAAAAGGCCACAAAACCAATAAAATTTCTCAATAGAGGGCGCACTTCTTGAACAGGAAATTAACTTATAATTTATCATTTTATCTCTCACCCTTATGGCGTCATACCCCCCCCCCCCAGAAAAAAGGTGAATTCAACTATTGACAGGTCATTGTCAACACTGAGGAAGGGGACCGAGGGGGAGGGGGGGGGGGGAGTGACAATGCCAAAGTAACAGGTTAATAATAATATCTAGACACATATTCATTATACTTTATAGTCATATTCATAGTCCTTAACCTCTGCAGGTATAGCGAAGTGTGCTACAGGCAGTACAGAAGTCGCAATGAATCAACTTAAGAAGATTACTAGGTGCAGCCTCCGTATTTGACATCAGTGGAACCAGATGATTGACCTATAATTTCCAGCCCCAGTCTGTGTCGTCCATGTCTTCTCAATTTCCATGCCATGACTCGGTAGCCTGGGGGGGGGGGGGGGTACTCACATATTAAGAAATAAGGGCGTGTGCCGCTCTAATGGGTCACTTTTTCACCCCAAATCCCAAAAGATGGGTCCCATTTTTAACAAAAATATCCCTAAACATGAGTCTGTGTTTTTCAAAATTTCCAATTTTTTTCAGGTTTTTGCATTGTGAAAATAGTGAAAAATGGGCTTTAATTCTAGAAAAATACCCCTAAACAAAAAAAGGGGTTCCGAGACTTGACCGGCACACCCCCGGCCAAACCAAATACTCCCCCCTACCCGGGCTTGGTAGTATGTTCTGAAGGAGTGAATTTAGTGGAGGCTGGCGTAGGAGGAAGTTGCATTGGCAATTTTCTTGACGAACAAGTTGTATCGTAATGATGCAACTGAGTCATTACAGCTGTCACCAAACATGACAGACATTGCTTTGATACCAAGTTCCTCTAAGTTAGTTACTTTGGCTGACTTGGTAGAAGGAAAGTACCAGCACAGGATTCCAAAGTAAGGTTGCATTTCACAAGCTTCTATTTTTTTCCTATTCCAAATATCCGGGAAGTCGAATCGCAATCGGTGTAGGCATCCAGAAAAAGTAGTTGTGAGCACAGATCCCGTACCCAGGTGCACTTCCAACTGCTTACAGTTCTACACCTTCGGGGCCTTGGCTGCATTATAAGAGTGGAAGTATAGTTCCCTGCTATCTGTTCCAAGGATTTTGCGAAGTCCAGTTCCTTTCATCACGGTACCGATTGCTTCCAGCAAAATCATGAAGGTCTGGAAGCAACCTAATTGCAAGTCAACCCCGTTTAGTGTGCTATTCTGGGGTGCATCGATGAGTTTAGCTCAGCGGCCTTCCAATATGCTGTTTTCATAGTCTCGTTCAAAAGGAAAGACAAAGCTACGAATTTGGAAGATATTTCGAAAGTAACAATTGTACCTGAACAAATCATAAATGCTGATTTGCTTTGCTGCTTCAACGGTTCCTGGTAGTTTAAAATACAAGGGAACTTTAAGTAGCAGATGTGTTCGGCTTTGAGCTCAGTCAGTTCCTACCTGCACTTTTAGAGGCTAGGAATGTCTTTCGGAGGGCTAAGAAGCCTCAGCTAGCTCATGCTATAACTTATCATGCAGTAAAGTGTCGAGTGAAGCCGTGAAAGGACTCAGAACAGTATGCTCTTGATGATGGTTCCTTGGTAAATCGGATTCCATAGAAGACAGGAGACAGCTATGCCACAATAGTACGATCCTATGCAGATTTGACAACCCCCCTCCCAAGATATGGTTCTGCAAATGTAGTTTTTGACGGCTATGGTGGAGGGCTGTCAATTAATGATAGGACACACCATCGACGTGGGCAGAATGCCCATCCAGTTGTCAGATTCAATGCAGACACAGTATTCTCAGGCAAGAAGGATGAGATTTTATCAAGAGACTGCAATAAGCAGGGACTCATAAATCTCATTAGTGAGGAACTGACGAAGGGTAACTGCTCCGTCATCAATGTATCCGGGGATGCAGATACACATTTTGCTATTAAAAAAGCTGTATTCGATTTTTCTCGTCGTCAGTCTACTACTCTGATTTGAGAAGGCACTGACATATTGGTGTTACTCTTGCATTACGCGGATATAGATAACAGGGTACTATACTTCCGGTCTGACAATGCAGCCAAGGCTCCGAAGGTGTATAACATTGAGCAGTTTAAAGTGGACCTGGGTAATAAATCTATGCTCACAACTACTTTTTCGATATGCCTATACACTGGTTGCGATTCGACTTCCAGGACATTCGGAATCGGAAAGAGAGCAGTCTTCCAGAAGCTTGTGAAATGCAGCCCCACTTAAAAATCCAGTGCTAGTACTTTCCTTCTTCCAAGTCAGCCAAAGGAACTTGGTATCAAAGCAATGTCTTTCATGTTGGTTGCTGCTGTAATGACTCACTTGCATCATCACGATACAACTTGTTCGACAAGAAAATTGACAATGCGACTCCCTCCTACGCCAGCCTCCATCAAATTCCACTCCCTCAGAACATATTACCAAGTCGTGGCATGGTGGAGAGTGAATTGTAATACATGGACGTGACAGACTGGGGCTGGAAATCAGAGAACATTCAACTGGTTCCAGTGATGTTGAATACGGAGGCTGTACCTACTAATCTTCTTAAGTTGATTCATTGCAACTACTGTGCTGCCCCCCCCCCCCCCCCACTCAGAGGTCGGAATGACCGCATGCGTGTTGCCAAAATGTACAGTAAAGGGGTACTTTTCCTGCAACAAAGTCCGGCCCGAGAATTGGAAAAAAAGGGGTGTATTTGACTTTTCACCCGGAGATTTCTTTAAAAAGGGGGTGTTTTTTCTTTTTTCTCTCATCTCTTTGGACTCCTGAGAAATTATTCCGAATTTAGGGGGGTACATTGAGCATTTTTCCTGATTTAGGGGGGTCTCCAAGGCAGGAAAAGCCCGCGAAATGGGGGGTTCGGAAATATTGGCAGTCCTCAAATAGGGGGTGCCTTCCAAAAAGAGGGAACGAGCATAACATCAAATAACATTGAGTGGGGGGGGGGGGGGGGGCGGGCTGTGCTGCTTGTAGCATACTTCGCTCTACATGCATATGTTACGGACTACCATGTAACAGTGTGTGTGTGTGGACCTTGCCAACTTGATGTATGCCACAATCCATAGAATGAGGCAGAAGATGATTTATTCTTACTCAAGTACACTCCTCATCAACATGAAGGTACATGAAGATCTGAATGTGTATTCGCTATAAGATGACATGAACAACACAAGGTTTTAACATTTTAAATCGTATAGTGGGTGGGTATTATGAATGTGTGTCTAGATAATATTATTAAGTTGTTACTTTGTCATTGTCACACCCCTCCCCCAGTGTTGACAATGACCTGTCAAAAGTTGAATTGACCCCTTTTCTAGGGGGGAGGGGGGGGGGGGGAGGTGACACCATAAACGTGAGAGAGAAACATTATAAGTTAATTTCCTGTTTATAAAGTGCGCCCTCTATTGAGAAATCATAGTGGTTTTGTTGCCCTTTGGACGCCATATTGGGTTTCATGGTTTCCTGAACAACTGCTTAACGTTCTTACTTACCCTAATGGATTCTACGACCCCGAAAACCATAGAATAGACACCCCAATTATGTCTCTCGGATGGATAATAAGTGACTTATGGCCATTTTGATGTTATGGCGGCCATTTTGGACGCCATCTTGGATTTTGGGGTTTCCTGATCCACATGCTTAACGTTCTAATTTATCCTAATGGATTCTATGACCCCGAAAACCATAGCATTGTCACCCCAATTATGTCTCTAGGATGGATATAAGTGACCTATGGCCATTTTTTATGTTATGGCGGCCATTTTGGACGCCATCTTAGATTTGGGGGTTTCGTAGAATATCACAAACCATTCTTACTTGTCTCAATGGATTCTCTGACCCCCGAAACCATGGGATAAACACCTACATTATGTCTCTAGGATGGATAATAAGTGATTTATGGCCATTTTTAGGTATCGGCGGTCATCTTGGACGCCATCTTGAAAAAACAGCTTTCCGAATCTTCGATTTTGGTATACTTTTAGTATGTTATTCCTGAGGTCGAATACGACTAGAAACCGATGAAAAACCTTTTGTTGCAATTTTTGGGGGTCAAACCATATCTTGACCTGACTATAACTAGAATAAATCCACAGAATTTCCAGGAGATTGATCGCTACCGCTATCAATGGGGTTGGGGTTTTGGGCCTGATTTGGTTTTATATTAGGTGTACATGACGATAGGTGAAGAAGTAAAAGAAGAAGAAAAAGAAAAAGACGGCACAGACGAAGGAGAAGGAGAAGAAGGAGTTTCAAATTGATTGTGGCAGGAATCTGGAACATCGCAATAGGAAAATTTCATAAAATAAGCTTTTAAGAACATAATTATCTAGAGCAACCAATTTAAAGAAAAAAAAAAGACTTATTAACTTGTTCACATGGAAATGATAATTAGTGGTTCATGTTTCAATGCCTAATGTAACCTAGGCTTTATTTTCATTCAGAGAATTTCACTTCTGTCCCAGGCATCTGAAGAATAACTTGATAAGGAGGGTTAACAATCCTTTGAAATTGAGGTTCTATAAATCTATAACACAGATAAATTGTGCACATTTGCTGGGGAGTGGTCTATGTGCGGACAAAGGGCAGACAGCGAAACACGCGTCCAATTCAACGGTCACCCTAGATTTGTTACACATAACATCATCTGAGCAGCAGCAAACAAATTTGTTTGGCCAAAAAGAGACTCTCCTTACAGGGAACAGCTGTTATAAGTCATCGGTTTATACCTGATCTGAATATTGTTTACGATTGCAAAATATATATATATACAACATTGCAACAACAAAAAATTACAAAAAACAAAGCAAAACAAAACAAAGTAAGATCTGGGCCCCGTCTTACAAAGAGTTACGATCGATCCAAATCAATCGTAAGTACTTCAATCATTCGCAAGTTTGCAGTCTCCTATCTCTTATGTACATAGTTACGATTGATATTAATCGCAAATAAGTTACGATTGATATCAACTCTTTGTTTATAGACGGGGCCCTGATGTATCCCAAATCATCTGAAAACAATCAAGAATTACGTCTACACCCACTCCCATTTGAACGAGAAAGGCTCACCAGGTGGCTGGTCGACTGCCTCAAGGGTGATATCATATCCTTGTGTGCCCACGTGGATGTTCGAAAAGAACTCTATGAAGAGCTCGTGACCGCTTGATAGGATACTCGATGGGAATGACGTCTTGTGTGTGTAGACCTCCAAGATCTGACCGAAGTCATGCGTATCTGTGCCGTTGCCAAAGGTGAGGTATGACAAGAGGCTGAGCTCAAGTGTGTTGAATGTCACGTTAATCACCTTCCCTGGAACCGTTGAAACATGGGTCACTGTGTATGTGTTCGTCGGGTAGTCATCAGGGAAATTCGGCGACATCAACATTGTGGT
>JAVYIG010013850.1:0-32500 GCA_035222895.1 Strongylocentrotus droebachiensis | reverse complement strand
ACTTCGCATCTACGTGGTCTAATGGTCAACGCACAGGTATTTTAAGCTAGGGGCCCGTGTTCGAATACCGATTAAGACATTTCTTCAACATTCGCAAAAATGTCTAAAAGATAGACAGGCAACCATTTTTGTTTAATTTACTTTCCCATTAAAAATAAATAAAAGTACCAAGTCATGATAGATTCGACGGTGCTAAAGGAAGCGTTCTAACACAACCTAATAATGGGCGGAGGGTCTTGTTGAAAAATTTGAGGGGGGGGGGAATGCTCATACTCGAGATATTCTGGCATGCTGAAATAGAGGTTCACGCTTATTTCGTATATAATAAATTAATCTGAAAAATGTGAACAACATGAAAGAAGGGAGAAATAGATGTCAGATAGTGGCTTTATAGTCGGAAAATTGAAAGAGTTCGGGGATGGAATGCCACATTGTTGTGTTTTATTTTTGGTGTTGTTGTGGCTAAGGGCCGGTTGTGACTTACCACAGTTGAGCTCATCCTCTCCCATTTCACATTCATCGATGTAATTACACCTAAGCGATTCGTCGAAGCATGTACCGTCATTGCAGCGAAACAATCCTTTTTCACAAGGCGGTCCTGGTGGAGAAAACAAAAACAAAAACTATCATTAAGGCACTGGCAGTGACGTCACATTGCCTTAAAAGGGCAGTCCACGTTCTCGTCGTGCAGAATTTAAAAGTCCCTAATAGCTAGCGTGATGACGCGTGATGTGGCACAAACGGCCGTCCATACTACAATCATGCAGAGTATAACATGACGTCTATTGTGTGCACTTCCGATCTACAGTCGCTCGTATCGCACGCACGGATCATAGCATGAATACAGCAACTAGAAGTCAGCCCAGGGAGTGGGATACTTCGCCGCTCGGGACGATGCTCCGCATCGTCATTGGGTACCCCTCCCCCTGAGAAAAAAAGCTAGATCCGCACCTGACACGCGCATACACACGCACAGAGGCATTGCATATAGCCGCAAGAGGGATGGGTAACCCTTTTGGTGATAAGGCATTATTAACGTAAGACAAACAGATTAACAAACATATAACAAAATACAATTATACACACCTGGCTTCACATCTTTTGGCAGAGACACGCCATTGACATTTATCGGAACACCCACTGTAAACAGAAGAAAGAGATTTTTATTGATTGATAATTCAATATTGTTTTCTTGGAATGAAGCCTTTTTTTTGCTGCTCCCTCCGAAATAAGGTTTGTGATGTATTTATATAAAATCATGAGCAAATTAAATACCGACAATCTGGTAGTCATTGAGTTACATGTATTGCACTAATTTATGGCGGAACGTGGTTATTTGTCGAAAAAAGAGTAAGTGAGCACTAACTTTTTTTTTTTGGCCCTCGAAAATTTGAAAATCGCACCCCCCCACCCCTTGAGCACCAGGGGAGGGGGCCCGTCTCCGAATAAAGGTAAAATTAACATGTTTGTACCTTTTTTCCCAGGGGAGGGGGCCCGGGCCTCCTCCTTTGATCCGCCACTGGGTACATGAGCACTTGTCTACATCAATAACCCACTACTTGTAATGGCCAAAATTAAACTGATTGAATCTTTGTGCAGCACAAAACGGAATGACGCCATTTTTTTGCTGCTCCCTCCAAACAGAGGTCTGTGATCCATTTATGTAAAATCAAAAGCGAAAAAATACCGACAATCTGGTTGTCATTGATGTACATGTATTACATTTATTTATGTCGGATCGTGGTAATTTATCGTAAATATACGAGGATCATAATTATTAACAGTGATAAAAACAATTAACAGCCAGTATTTACAAATGTATGCATTAACAAATATACAAATCGACTCTTATAGATACTATGTCCCTTTTGCAGTCAACATCAAATTCTGTAGAACTTTGTAGGAATTAGGAATATGTCATGTATGTCCTATCCCTGAAATGTAAACATAAGCAGTGTCCTAGTATTTAAGTTATGCAAGAAAACCCGTTTACCTTCTAGGCTTCACTGTCAGACACTATTGAGTGACTGACTGACTTTCTTTTCTTGGGGAATAAAATACGTGAACTGAGCTGTGAAGGGTACATGAGCATTTGTTTATAACAATAACACACTTCTTGTAGTGGCCGAAAACAAACTGATTGAATCTTTGTGCAGTACAAAACGTACGACCATTCGGTACAAGGGTCTGAAAATCAGACTATTTAATTAACGAACGCCTGTCTGGAATCTCCGCAAAATGCGAAAAAAATTAAACAGCGTCGATTTAATTCCCCTTCTCTTTTCTGCTTCCATTTAATTTTGTGGATGCAACTTAAATTCGGCGTAAATATTCATAAATGAACGATACACGCCAATACAAACTAAAACACAACGAGTTCGCTAAGTTCGATCCAATAACTCACGGTCGTTATTTTCCCACAAAAAAGACATTTTCAAGCCTTGGTAGGCCTATTATCTTCTTAAATGCCGTTGGAATTCAACCTTTTCATTCTTTTAGGCCTGCAAATTGGAGATAGTACCTTTAAACTAACAAAAGAAATGATTAGAAACAAATATTACCACTTTGGACTTCAACGGTTACATCTGAAGATCCAAGTACAGCATTATTGGAAAGAGATGTCATGACAGCTTCGTTGGTGGCAGCAGACACCTGGTTAGCTAATATCAGTTGAAGGTCTGTAGCTGATGTAGTGTTTGGATTACCCGTAAATAAAGACATTGCAATATCACCTGAGACCATGATCATTGCATCTACAACGACACTCCCTTGACTAGAAGGAGAAGGAGAATAATGATAATGATCCGTATATTGAAAGTAGTAGTAGTAGTAGTAGTAGTAGTAGTATAGTAGTAGTACCACTTCCACTACTACTACTACTACTACTACTACTACTACTTCCATTACTATTAATAGGCCTACTACTAATTCTACTACTAATACTGTTACTACTACTACTAATAATAATAATGAACATAAGAAGGAGAAGAAGAAGGACAAAAAGAAGAAAAAAATGACTTTTTCAAAGCATAAATGCTTATACACAGAAATAAAAGTATTGTACAATTAACGAATATTTTCTATGACAATGATCACATCCCAAATATTAGTAACTGCTACTGCTGTAACTAAACGCAATACTGTTCCAAAAGAAGATCTATGATTATGCGAATGAATCTTGCTTATCAAAATTATCTCCATATTTCAACGATCTGTGGATATGTAGGGTTGTTTGACCCGTGTGTTGTAAACTACGAAGTGGTCTCTAAAAAATTACAAAACGGTGTGTTTACTGAGAATAATATAATAAAGCTTTCATGGCACTGGATGAAGTCACTATTTTGAGCTCACCGCAAATCTTGCAATCTCGATCTCTGCAATCAGAGTTCTTTTTAGCACAATTATTACACTAGATATTGTAAATAAGATATCATTAATGGATCTATAAACAAATGACATTTTTCTTTGAAATATATGTTCATTTCTAAGGGACATGAATACTGAATATAAGAAGAATAGAAATACCTCAATCCAGTCACAGTTACATTTGTCACAAATCCACCAAGCTGATCATTATTCTGTAACCCATTCATCATCTAAAAAAGAAAGAAATCATTAAATTGTGATTTAAAATTATTATTTGTAAATCTAATCTTCTGTACTAAAACCCCCTATTAAGTTCAGTTGATAGAATATTCGTGTATACACACACACATACACGCACACACACATGCACACACGTATATATAACCTGTATATGTATGGAGAATGAAAGGATCATAATGCATGTATCATGAAATAATACCAGGAAAATGTTAAGAAAACATAGTCCGAGAAAAAAAGACCAGTCAAAACACTGAATCACTTCACAAAAAATACAAGTTCTTTAAAATGCGCTACAGAAAGAAATCTCATCCCCTCCCATCCCCCCCATTTTTCATATTTCTCCCATTTCTTTATAAATTAATATCTCATCACTACGTCACGCTCTATTAATAACTATGTCCGCGACGTGGTTCAGTGAACATATTTACAGTGTATTAAGGTAAGGCATGAAGTTTTATTTATTCGAAGGTTCATGAATTGCAGTATCATTATTCCAAAAAAATATATTCAAAAGACATTGATCACGAAATATGATATAAAAGAATCTTAATATAGAATTCCTATTGTGTTTTCTGTTTTCATTTGCGATTGGTTGTTCGTAAATTATGTCTTTTTATTGCATACTATATTGCCTGTTAATATTGCTGATGGAAAAATGCTGCACCCTTTCGAAGACAAGATTCAAGATTCAATGTATACAGTAGATTTGCGGGTGCACCATGTGAGAGAGAGAGAGAGAGAGAGAGTGTTGAGGAGTCCTGAAAAGGACTCTGACTCAGTAAAGATTCAATATAATATAAAATTATCAAAAAGTACGCCAAGGTGACTGTCAATATAAAAGATGGTAACAGGGAAATAAAACTGGAATTCTGTTTTGTTATCATGCAAGTATTGCTTTTGACAAATTTTGTTACAGATCACAGAATTGTTACTGATGATAACATTTTATGGACCGTATTCATGGTCTCTTAACTCCAATTTCGTTAGATATTTTACCTGAGTTTCTGCGTTGCTAGCAAAAGCCATGAATTCTGGCGATGACTGGTCATTGTACGCTGGAATGAATGTAACTCCGTTTAGCGTAGCAGACAATTCAATATCCACATCACCTGCAGAATTGAAAATGCTAAACATAATTCTATCTCATTTTGTGTGAAGTACATAGTAATCTATGGAAAGTTTTGTCATAAGCTTATACTGTTTTGCTTGTTATTTGTTCAGTTGAAAATGTATAGATGTTTACTATGTGAATGACAGAAATGAGATGAGACGTATACTGCAGTATTAATTACGTGAAAAATAAAAGCATGGTCCTTGTTGCAGCTTTGTTAAAAGATGATTAGCAGAACCAGATTACATGGAAAATTGAGAAGAACATATATGTTGAATCTACGGCAGAAAGTGGTAATGGAAGCAAGCATTAATCTTTATAAAAAAATGATATATAATCTATTTATTCAGAATCGTAGTTTTCCTATACAAATGTGACTTTTTACTCCTTCTCAATCTCTGTTCATCTATTTCTTTTGAAAAAACACTAACTCTTCTTCGAAAGATATATCGAAAACTTAAAAGAAAAAGACATTGCCAATATGAAGTATTGGAATAATTTACCCTTTTTAGATCTATGTGTTTTTATTTAAGAATAAAATTTCAAGTTTACCTTTTACCCCCCCCCCCCCAAAAAAAAAAGAAAGAAAGAAAGAATGTTGTTTTGTATGTCAGCAGTTCCATGTCCTTATATACTATATTTAAAATATGAGCTTCAAACATCACTTCTTGAAATAGAATTTGCGAGTTTAAATACACTCCCAATTAACATAAAAGTGACTTGTGGATAGACTACTCGACGCCCTTCCGGGGCGCTCGCCTAAGGAATGGCCCCCATGGAACCCAAACCGGACGTGGGTTCAGTGTGAGCAGTACTATGGTATTCTTTATTTTCTTCATACTCCTTATCCATCAGCCCATAGAATACAGGCTTTTTTTTTTCGATGTTGATCTTTTCACATTTTAGCTGTAAACATATCATTTTGTAGGTGATTGCTACATTTTTAAGCTGGAAATATGGCATGAAGAACTTACCAACGACTACTCCAGGAACGACAGTTGGATCCATGGTAGCTAGGAAGGAACACACAAATGATATAATTTATTTAGCGGATAGAATTTATTGGGCATCATAATTTTACGATATACTTTAGTGCAATAAACTCCTCTATTCGTGTTATTTTTCCTCACGAACTATTGATACAGACATGTTCAAAGAAATGTCACGATATACATATATACCCTTTAGCTTATCATAATCAAACTTGAACAAGGAAGAGGAAAATAAATCGCTGAGAATGATTATCCTTAATAATTAATGGAAGAATACGGAAAAGGGAGGGGGAGTCAAAATGGGCAATGATTAGTTTCATTTTGTTTCTATTATTAAAAACGAACAATATACATTTCTTCCACAGATTAAGTATGTGTGTGTGTGTGTTTATGTGTGTGTGTGTGTATGGGGGGGGGGGTGTCTTTTTGCCACCATTGCAAATAGTTGTACATACAGATTTGTTTTGTTCTGTTATAGGATACAATATTTACCTGTTGGCGTCGCTCTTGTTGGTGCCTTTGTTGTCGCTCCTTTTACTTGTGGACCTGTGATCATGTTGAAGACGCAGTGAAAGCATAAAACAAAAAATGTTAACAAGATCCCTAGGTGTTGTGGTCTAGGTCGCCAGACTATGAAGCTCATGGGCAGAGATTCGATCCCTGCCACACCCGCTAATGTCCTTTAGAAAGAACATACACGTGGAACTGTCCACCAGGTGAAGTAAATGGGTACCCGGTCGGTAAATATTACTCGAATGCTTAAGAAATAATCACGATCATGGTAATTCAGCTAAGGCCGGATAACAATATGACTAATGGGCCTTCAAAAGCGCCAGGCGGGAATTGTGACACCCCGGGATTTGAAATCGAGTGAATTAAAAAATAAATCCTAAATTCAGTCGAAATGGTGCAAATGTTAAAGCAAAATAAAGAAAACAGTCCTTGTTATTTCGCTACATTACAACACTTTCCAGGACTGTGGACGGCAGAGCATGACTTACCAACAAAGATGACGAGGCAGATGATCGCGATCAAGATGAGGACCACGACTGTTACCAGAATGAAGGCCTTAAGCAAGGTTTTAGCTCTCGATTTCTTCTTCCGAGCTTCTCCGATGGTGCTCGTATCGCCATCCTCGGGCTGACGGAAAACTTTAGGGTCACGGTTAGGATCATAGATGTCCTCAAGCTCAATACCTCTGATGATAGGCTTGACATCCTTGACGTCCTGTCAGATGTAGAGAAGAAGCAAATCAATTACCAACCAATTATTGTTTTCCATCCTTCTCTATTATTTACATTCTACCCAACCGCAAATACTGTCAACCATCAACTGCATGCAATTTGAATATCCTGCGTCACCCACTTTTCAATCCAAACAAATTCATTAAATTCAATTGGTATAACATGTCATCTGCATTGCCCGTTTAGATGACTGATTAATCATGCAATGAAACCTTCTCACAATGTTTAAAATAGTCTGTTATTATTAGATTAGATTCAATAGAAAATGGGATCCTTTATTATATGGATTACTTTGCATTAAATCGACAAACTTGTGATATAGGAATAGCGAAATTGATGTTCTTACAAATATAATGACATCAGGCCATACAGTAGTAATAGTAAAAGTAGTTATAGTAATAGTAGTAATAGTAGTAGTAGTAGCAGGGGCGTACGTAGGATTTTTTTCAATGGGGGGGGGGAGGGGGGGGGGGTGGTAAGAGCACTTTTTTTTGGGGGGGGGGGGGGGGATCAACGATTTGATGACAAATTTCGCAACGACTCATCCGAAAATTTGAAGATTTGGCCGACCGATATTTCGTTCAGTTGGGGGGGAGGGGGGGGGGGGGGGGGGTGTAAGGTCACCTTTTTTTGGTCACCCTTTAGCACAAAAAAAAATGGAGGGAGGGGTTTTCTCTATTGCTAAAAAAGTATTTTCTTATATCTAGCCTTGGATATTTCTTTTCAAGTTTTCTAGAGTGACCTCGAGTTCGATCTTCTGTACTCATCTTAAAGGGCATCTCTTGCACAGTGTACAAGCCATTCACGTACAGTGGCGGATCCAGGGGTGGGCCGAAACGGCCGCGGCCCCCCCTATTGGCGGCGAAAAAAAAGTTGAGAAGGAAAAAAGAGCCGGAAGAAAAGAAGGAAAAAAAAGGAAAAAAAGGAGAAGATAAAAGAAAAGAGAAGAAAAAGGAAAAGAAAAGAGAGAGAGTTCCAAAAAAAAGAGGAAAGAAAAAGAAGAGAGGAGCCGGGGAGAAAGAAAGACACCGAAATGGCACTAAAAATTAGTGACAGTAACGACGAATAAGGGAAAGACAAGGGGAGGGGGGGGGGGGGGGGTGCGTGAAGGCGGATGCATTGAGGGGGAGGGGTGACTGGCCGTATTCTTATTTTTAGCTTATGCGAAACTGAGTCGGAATTATGGTTATTTTCAAAAAATCTTAGCATGCTTCTGAAAAGGCCGCGCCCGGCCCCTCCAAAGAACGGCAGAATGGTCATCTATAAATTCTGGGGTCATTCTCGATGGCTTGGGAGCCGTTATTAAAGTGGGGGCGGGCCGGCCTACTCAAATGGTAGTGACGGTAACGATGGATAAGGGAATAAGGAGGAAGGGATGCACATGCAGGCGCGTACGCATACAACATGGCAGAGCTTGAGGGGCATGGCAGAGCCTTTTCAAGAGAGAAATTGTCTTTAGGAGAGAAATTCGGTTATTTCTAAAATGAAATGAAAGGGCTATTTGACTTTCAAGAGAGAAAATTGTCTATAAGAGAGGAAGAGAGGTTTTTTCTAAAATGAAATGAAAGGGCTCTTGTCAAAAAGCCCTTTCATTTCATTTTTTCTCTCGAAATAAACTCTCTTTCTCTCTTATAGACAATTTTATGAGATGGAATCTTAAATCTGAAGCCCTTTTGTGCTCTTTGAAAATAGCATACTGAATGGGGGCAGTGCAATTTAAATTTCAAGGGATGGATTAGAGTTATTATCGCTCTTGAAAGTCGAATAGCCCTTTCATTTCATTTTAGAAATAAACTCTAATACATTCCTTGATATTTAAATTGCGCTGCCCCTATTGTGTCCTCTTTTTAAAGAGCACAACAGAGCCCTCAGATTAGGCAGCAAGTAGCAAAACAAACCCTTAACACTGGACACAACATTCAATGGGATGATGCCCACATCATTGAGTTTGAAACGCACTTCTGGTCAAGAATGGTAGAAGAAGCATCTGCATAAAAAGGATGAATCCTTCACTGAATAGGGATTCTTGCTATACACTTTTACCTTTGTGTAAATAATAAAAGGTCCACGGGAGTGGTTGTTAGAAGCTTAAACTACATAAAACTCTCTCCAATTTTGCAGGGGGAGAGCCTTTGCCGTGAGTCTTTAATAATAAAAGGGATAAATCCTTCACTGAATAGGGATTGTTGCTATATGTTACCTTTCTTCGCTCCAGTGATCTCGAGGCAGCAGACAGCAAGAAATTGTGTATTGCTGTTGCCGGGAGTCTTGCATGGGGCGGAGCCCCAGGAAGTTCTTGAACTTTTAAAAAAATTAGGAAATTCAAAATAGTCGTCATGAGCGATAGAAATTGTAATTTCCTCCTTGAGAGTCATATAGCCCCTTTCATTTCATTTTTAGAAATAACCTCTCTTTCTCTCTTAAAGACAATTTCATATAGGCCTAACTTCTTTTTTCGTATTGTTGTACTTTCGTCCGCAGACTTCTTAAGCACATGTCGAGCCAACCAGTCGGAAATGTAATCTGTAGGCGTAAGTGTAAAGTTAAGTTTCATGTTCTTCCTTTTTTTTTTCTCTCTCTCTCTCTCTCTCTCTCTCCCTCTCTCTGTCTCTCTCCTTTTTTTTAATCTTCATCTTTTTATATAACATTATTCTCTCTTTTCTTCTAATTTTTCTGTGTGTGACATGCGTTACGCGTACGTCTATCAATGCCTAAATATTGTAGATGTTTGATGTTTCCCTTTGTAGGTGCACCTTATATTCCAGAAAGTGCCCTATTTTGATGGTGCCCCCCCCTATGTATTGATCTCGATAAAAAACAACTTTCTCATTAATTCTATTTCCGATATTTCTAATACTTGCACTAATCTCCAATTTTTGCGCCGACTCAGCCGGCCGGTGAATATTAAAGCGGGAGGATGCTGGAGAGGAGGACCACTAATTTCTTCTTTATTTTTTTCTTCGAGGGGGTGGGGGCAGGTGAAGCGCCGTCAGGGGCGTCTCCAAAGGGGGGGGGGGTAGGGGTGCGACACCCCCCCCACCTGTCAGGATATTGTCGGTAAAATTGCGCTGCCGTCGGGAAAAAAGAGAAAAGGGGGAGGGAAAAAAGAGAGGGAAAGGGAAAAAAAGGAAAGGAAAGAAAGGAAAAGAAATGAAAGAAAAGAGAAGAAAGAAAGAGAAAAAATAAAAAGAGGGAGGAAAGGAAAGAAAGGAAAAGAAAGAAAAGAAAGAAAAGGAAAAAAAAAAAAAAGAGAAAAGGTAAACAAAAGAAACGGGGGATGAAAGAGAGGAGAGAGAGAGGAGGTAAGAGCCTGCGAGAGGAGGAGTGGGAGTAAAAGAGAGAGGAGGGGTTGTTGGGTGGAGTCGTCTCGTCGAGTGAGCAAGAAAGACACGGGTAAATATGTTGCTGTGTCGGGTCAGCTGTGTCGGTATTCTTGCTTGATCCTGGTGTACTATATCAATGCAGAAATTTGAAGTCGGTAAGATGTATATTGTCGGTCGGCCGACAAGTTTTTTTTCCCTACGAACTGTGACTTTTTATCCGCTGTGACGAATTCGAGAGTGACTACAATTACAATTTTCTCGAAGTTTCACTTTCCTTTAATATCAACTAAAGAAATCAAGGGTTTAACATTTTCGGAGAACTAAATTCAAATAAGGATTAAGAGTCAACAACGGTACGACGAATGGTCTTCCTTTCTCTATATTTTGATGAAACGCTAAAAATTCAGCGCTTCGCGCGGGAGGGGAAAACTTCATTTAGACGAGTCGAGAACGGTACAACGAATCGTCTTCTTTCTCTAATAATTTAAGGAAACGTCTAAGCTTCCGCGATTCGCGCAAGAGGGAGAAGCTGAATTCAGACAAATAGGGCGTATTAAGAGTCGAAAACGGTACAACGAATCGTCTGCTTTCTCTAATAACTTAAGGAAACGTCAAAGCTTCCGCGCTTCGCGCGAGAGGAGGAAACTGAATTCAGATAAATAGGGCTTAAGAGTCGTAAACGGTGCAACGAATCGTCTTCTTTCTATACTATTTAAATCAAACGTCTAAGCTTTTCGCGCTTTGCGCGGGAAGGGGGAAACTAAATTCAGACAAATAGGGCTTAAGAGTCGTAAACGGTGCAACGAATCGTCTTCTTTCTATACTATTTAAATCAAACGTCTAAGCTTTTCGCGCTTTGCGCGGGAAGGGGGAAACTAAATTCAGACAAATAGGGCTTAAGAGTCGTAAACGGTGCAACGAATCGTCTTCTTTCTATACTAATTAAATCAAACGTCTAAGCTTTTCGCGCTTCGCGCGGGAAGGGGGAAACTAAATTCAGACAAATAGGGCTCATTAAGAGTCGAAAACGGTACAACGAATCGTCTGCTTTCTCTAATAATTGAAGGAAACGTCAAAGCTTCCGCGCTTCGCGCTAAAGGGGGAAACTGAATTCAGACAATCATTAGGGCTTATCATTAAGAGTCGAAAACGGTACAACGAATCGTATTCTTTCTCTAATAATTTAATGAACCGTCAAAACTACCGCGCTTCGCGCGATAGGGGGAAAATTCATTTAGACAAGGATTAAGAGTCGAGCACGGTACACCGAATCTTCTGCTTTTTCTCATAATTTAATGAAACGTCTAAGCATCCGCGCTTCGCGCGGGAGGGGGAGAAACTGAAATCAGACAAGGATTAGGAGTCGAGCACGGTTCAACGAATCGTCTACTTTCTCTAATAGTTGAATGAAACGCCAAAACGTCCAAGCTTCGCGCGGGAGGGGGGTGAACTTCATTCAGACAAAGATTAATAGTCGAGAACCGTACAATAAATCGTCTTCTTTTCCTAATAATTTAAGGAAACGTCTAAGCTTCCGCGCTTCGAGCGGGAGGCCTATCACCCACACCCCCTAATGAGCGCGCTTTGCGCGCTCTGTAGGTGATTCGCTTGTTCACTACCGCCCCTCCCTAAAATGATGCTGACCAAGTTGATGAAATAATTCGTATATTTATGTCGTCGAGGAAAATGACCATTTGTGCATACGCAAGTAACTATTATAGATAGTCCATAGGAAACACAATTTAGCCTTCGGCCCCGGGTTAATAGGGTTGAATTTGTAGATATTTGGACATTTAATTTTGTCGGTAATTGGTGGCTAGTTTTGTCGGTAATCGTTGGCCTCTACACCCCCCCCCCCACTGAAAAAGGTCTAGTGACGCCCCCGAGCGCCTTTCACCTATCCCAGATAACCCTAAGTTTTTTGTTGCTGCTTTATATGTAGTTGATAATGCATGATTAAAAATAAATAGAGAGAGAGAGAGAGAACCACCATCATTATGCAATGGTTCAGGGTTTGTGTAATGTACATTTGAAACCATTTCTTAGCGTGTCTACCAAATAAATAGCGAAACTATTTTTGAGGAAAAGCATTATACTGAACTGAATAAAGAATAATAACTTTATATTGGCTCATACTAATACGGATACGGGCTAAAGACAATGTGGTATCGGCACAGTAAGATCGGGTATTTGTATAGACCGGAGGTATTCCAAAATGACATTCTGATAATCAACATTTTGTTCTGTTATCATAGGTATATACGCATAATACAACTGATCTTTATGATTTCTTACCGTGACATAGCTTCTTCTCCCCCTGCAAATAAAAAAGAAAACAAGGTTATTTGATAAAAGGATCATGCGACAAAATGATCATTGTGATCCAAATTGATGCAAGAATTTTTTTGAATAAGCAATGCTTTTCAGCAGAATCTTCTTTGTAAAAACGACTTTTTCAAATCTCAGCCATGCAATTCTGCCACTGTGTTGTAAGATCATTTTCAGATTAGGAGAAGTGTATTCTTTAATGAGTATTTTAAATTGAATGGAACGTCTCAACTCAGTAAGCATGGCTGAGATTTGTAAAAGTTGTTTTTACAAAGAAGATTTTGGTGAATAGCAGTGCTTATTCAAACAAATATTCGCATCAATTTGAATCACAATCATTATTTGTCGCTTAATCCCTTTTAATGACCTTGTTTTCTTTCTCGTTTGCAAGGGGAGAAGAAGATATGTCACGTTAAAGACATCATAAAGATCAGTGTTGTATGCGTATATATATATACAGGCCCCGCGGAACGTTTATCAAAGTGGGGGGGGGGGGGGGCTAAAGTATTTACGATCAGGTAGAGCGTAGCGAGCGTAAATTTGTGTAGGGGGGTTCAGGGGGCGGAGCCCCATGAAGCTCAGGGGTTTTAGGCATTTAATTACGGTCAGAGAAGCACAAATATTTTGATGCCGCATTTGTGTCACTGGCAGGTCAGGGGGGGGGGGGGGCGTTTTTTTTTTTTTTTTTTTTAAAGGTAGAATTTACGTTACTATCCTTTTTTTTTTTTTTTTTTACCGGTTTGGGAGGCTAGACGGGGGGGGGGGGGGGGGGCGGGCCGGTAGAATCGGGATGTCCTCTCTATCTCTGAAGCTGAATTTTTAAACTGGATTCGTGCGATTCGGTTAATACTTTTAGAGGGAGTCTGAGGGGGATGTGCCCACCTCTGAAGCTGACATTTTTTGGATTTTTGAAACTGGATTCGTGCGTTTTGGTTAATAATTTTTGGGGGAGTCTGATTTCATTTCAAAACACCTGCAGTTAATGCGGGATGGGGTTGCAGCCTCTCTTTCCCCGAAAATTTAAAAATTACCAATATGCATTTTTTTATATCTTATCTCGTATATTTTGGTGACAAATAACACTTTCACAACATACATATGCTCAAATTTCCGCTCGCTCGCTAAATTATGAAACCAGGAAATAGATATTGGGGCAAGAGGCTTCAGCGCCCACTGATGGAAATGTCAAAAAAATTGCGCGCGAGCATAACATGAAAACGGGGAATGTTGATATCGGACAAGAGACGTGACGTGAGCATGTCCCCTTTCAAAAATTGTGCCCGCTTGTAGGTACCAGTACACTAAGTACAGTGCTTCTAATATCACCTTGTCAGTATTGGTAAGTTGAAATAACGGTCTGCGCGATTTTCGAATTTCCGGCCCCCCCTATTGGAAAATCCTGGATCCGCGCCTGACGTACTTATACACATCGATCATGTCCCCCCTTTTACGCCTGTGAACAAGAGTTGGTAGTTTGAGTTTGGTCAAGCGCTCCTGGTATGTTAAATTTCTAAGGCCAGGAATAATCTTTGTTGCACGTCTTTGTACGCTCTCCAACATTCTCTGTTCTCCTAATCTGTATGGGGACCATGCGGCTTGTCCATATTCTAAAATGGGCCTAACGAGGCCTTTAAACAAAAACGGCATAGTATCAGTATTGAGGTACATAAATGTCCTACGGATAACTCCAAGTACTCGATTCGCTTTGAGAACTGTTTGGGAAATGTGATCTTTAAATGATAGTTGTGAATCTACTAGGACACCTAGGTCCTTTTCTACTTTTGTAACAGATAGTGTTACAGAGTCTGTCCCCTTTTTCATACAATAGTCTGTAGAGGCTTCTGCCGGTAACTTCCCAAGCCTTAAAACAGTACACTTATCAGGATGAAAGCAAAGCTGCCATTTCTCAGCCCATTCTTCCATACGTGACAGATCCTCTTGAAGTTGCTTTCTTAAATCTGCAGTATCAGCACGGACATACAACTTTGTGTCGTCTGCAAACATCGAAATATTTGAGTTGACAACTTTTGGAAGGTCATTGACAAATAGCAAAAATAAACATGGACCCAACACACTGCCCTGCGGCACTCCACTCAGGACTTTGCCCCACTTAGACTGCTTGCCTCTGACCACTACTCTTTGCTGCCGTCCACTCAGAAAAGACTCTAACCATGCAAGTACATTCCCACGAACTCCATACGATTCTAATTTGAGAAGCAGTCGGTGGTGAGGCACCGTATCGAACGCCTTCATGAAGTCCAAATATATGGCATCTACTGTGCCTCCATCATCCAAAATCTGTGTCCACTGGTCCAACACTTCTAAAAGATTGGTGATGCAAGACCGACCAACTACAAACCCATGCTGGTGAACTGAAATCAAATCATTCGTCATAAGATGGTCAAGCAATTGCTTACGCACAAGATTCTCCATCATTTTACAAATAATGCTTGTTAGACTAACTGGCCTATAATTTTTACTATCACTTTTGTTACCTTTCTTGAAAATCGGGGTAACATTTGCAGATTTCCAGTCCTGGGGTAACTGTTTACTTTCAAGACTCTTTTGGAACAGCAAAGAAATCGGTAGAGCTAACACATCTGCTAGTTCTTTTAGTAGACGGGGATGTATTTTGTCAGGCCCCGGAGATTTATTAGGCTTAAGTCTACGCAGTAATTCAAACACATCTCCTGACGTAATCTGTATGTCGTCTAGTGGAGTGTCAAATTCAACATCTAAAGGGAGAGGAATATCTTGTAAATCTTCCTGGGTGAAAACTGAAGAGAAGAAATCTTGCAAAACCTCAGCCTTCTCCTGATCCGTTTCTGTTTTACTCCCATCAGGTTTGGTTAAATTACAGACACTTTCCCGAGTTGTTATTTTTGAGTTTACATATGACCAGAAGGCTCTTGCATTCTTCTTAACTCCTGAGGCTATATATTTCTCATAGTTAAGACATACTAAACAATACGAAGAAAGGGAGAGAGAGAGAGAGAGAGGGGGGGAGAGAAAGAAAGAGGTGGTGAATTAGAGAGAAAGGAGGCAGAAAGAAAGAGAGAGAGAAAAAGAGAGGAATAATGAAAACAATAATGAGAGGGAGAGAGGGGGAGAGAGAGAGGGAGAGAAATAGAAGATAGGGAGAGTGAGAGAGGTGCACTTAAGCAAATTAAAACTTACAACTCCTCAGGATTAATACATGTATTATACAGTGCGTCCCAGACAAAACGAAACCGAGAATTATTGATGTTTTATCATAGCTCAATCACAATTATAATTAATAAATGACACATATTTGTAAAGCTTAGATGCTCTTCTTTCATTTGATGCTACCCGCATAATGCATATTTCACGCATGAGTGATTCAAAACAATTTGAAGACAGGGTAACAAAGAGTCATTTGGCGGGCGGTATCTGAATTTGAAATAGAAAAGCACATTCCTAGAAAGTTCATTTTGGCTCTTTGATATGGCACCTCAATCAGAAAAAAAATGAGACAGGAATAACAAAGTTCTGTTTGTTTAAAGTAATGCTTGCATTTCCATGATTTGATTAATCTAAAACGTTTTCACTGGTTGCCTGCCGTAGCAACAAACAGAGTTGACAAAAGACTTAACTCCGTTTCGTTGACGATCAGCAATGCATCAAGTGTTTCGTCTGTTTTGTGCATTTTGCCCTCTGCCGCCTCGAGATCACGTGATCGAAGAAATATAACAACGTATAACAAGAATCCCTATTTAGTTTTCAAAGGATTTATCCTGTTTAAGACTCCCAGCAAAGCCCCCCCCCCCATGCACCCCATCAGTAAACATGATGTGGTTCCAAAGACACCCTTTTGTTGTATAAGGTTGGAGAGAATATGATTCTTTGTATTGAAAGCTTATAACAACCCCTCCCGTGGACCTTTTATTATTTACACAATTCCTCGCTGTCTGCTGCTTCGAGATCACTGGAGCAAAGAAAGGTATATATAGTGTGACAGGTCGAAATGTTTCTTAATTCTATTTGTTGAGGAGGTCCCTGAATGAAGGATCCATGTCTCTGAATAAGGAGATCCCTTTAATTGTACTTCTGAGGTGGTCCCTAAGAGAGGGTATGGGGTGATTTAAGCTATGGTCACAAATTAGAGCAGCGACCGACCGATCAGTAGCCTGCTCGGTCGCTGCTGGAATTAGGCATCGCCCAGCGATTAGTTCGGTGCCCGGGCGGCGACCGCCCAGGCACCGAGCGTATTTTGGGCGGCGGGTGAAAAGTGGGCAGGCGCCGCCCAAATTTTAACTCCGCGCTAAAACTTCAGCGGCGACCGAGCGATGCCCTAACAACGAGCGGTGACTGGCCGGTCCCCGCTCGGTGGCCGGGCAGCCGCCGGGCAGAATTGGTTAAAAACTCGCCGCTCGGCCGCCGAGCAGGCTACTTTTGGGTAATGTGACCATAGCATTAGAGAGAAGAATGGTGTCCCTAAAAAGGGAAGTTCACTTTGACCTTAGGTCAGAGAGGGTATGGGGTGATTTGGAGAGAAGAATAGATTTTTTGCCACATCATAGGGGAAGTGCACTTTGACCTTGGGTCAGAGAGGGTATAGGGTAATGAGAGAAAGGATATTTTGCCACATCACAGGTTGAGAGGGATGAGCATAGACCATGCATCCACTCAGGACTTAGGAGGTTGGATTTGACAGAGAAGCTAACTCTGAGTAGAACTTCATACTTACCGTAATAGTATTTCTGCAGCATCTATGAGGTCTTACTTCATCACTTGGTTGGAGATGGCAGTTAGTTGGAGATGGTGCACTATCTACATGTAGTTGGTCTAATTCTAGTCTCGTTGTCTCGTTAGGAGTCTCTCCTCGAGAGCTCAAGAGGGGTTGATCCATCCTCAAATATAATTACATATTGTAAAGAACTGAAAACCACAATAAAACCATATTAGTCATAATTCAATTAATTGTTTTATATTAGTTAGTTTATCATGTGACTGAATTAAAGTAGTGATGACACTTCTTCCGTATCAAAATTATTACATTTGTAGGCAAACTGTTTGTGCATTTCTATTCATTATTAAGAACCAAATGAAAGAACGCTTTCTTTTAGCAGAGTTGACGTGGGCTATCCCCCGTACTTGTTTCTAGAATTTCATAATGTATTATTTAGTGTGTGTTATTGCGTATCACAAAATGTACCCAACTTTGGTAGCTTTTAATAAAAGAGTTACAACCTATGTTACCTTAAATCACATTTTAATGTAAATTAAAAAACTAATACTCTGTCTAATGATATCGTTTTCATAGTTGTGCTGCCAAGGATGATTGTCAAACAGCCAGCTTTTCAAAAAGAATTGTCAAAATTCTTTTGTACCAAGTTTGGGCGCAACTAATGAACGTGGGACAAAAGCCATTATGTTTGTGTTATGTCATTCCAATAACAATTGCTAATTTAATTACATTGAATATTAGGCAGTTGGATGAGAAGAAAGGTGTTTATATCAACTCAAACTCAAGGAAATGCTTATTACAATTTATGATATTCTCTTTATTATTATGAACACAATCTTGACTTCATTCACTATCCTTGTTAAAGGTAACCGTCTTATTGAGTGATAAAAAAGAATAGCATTTATTTGGGATCTTATCTTCAAAAAAATGAAGTTCCTTTGATATTAATCATCATATGTGTTTTTTCTTGCATTTGGGTTTCGTAACCTTTGAGTTTTTATACGCTATTTGAGGTAACAAATCTTATGCTCCTGTATATAAATTAAATTAAAGAATCAGTGCTTACTTTAGCCCTTCTTAGGAGGAAACTAAGAGTAATCGCAAGGAAACCAATTAAGAAAAGAGAAAAGGTACGTAAGATAAAGATGATGAACGGGAATGGAAAGTAAGAAAAACACATGAAGAATAAAAATAAAGCAATACAAACAAAAATAAAACAAGGGATAGAAAGACAAAGTGGGAATGTTGTGAACAAGCGGGAAAGAAAAGAAAAAGGGAGAGAGTTAGAGGGAGGGGCAGAAATATTAGGGAAGGGTTAGGCATAGGAATAACAATGACATCAAAAGACCATTCAGACAGGAGAAGAGGTAGAAATCTGGTTTATAAACAATAGAAGCAACGCCTTTTCACTTCGTTTCAATTTATATATTTCAATATGACCATCCTTAATCATTTTTTTCTTCAAATTTTCAAATTTGTCTCATAAAAGATTGTGTTTACATGTTCGATTGTCAATTACTTAATCTATATGTATCATGTATTTGCTCAATATAGTAAACCGAAATAAATATTAGAATAAAATAAATTAAAACGCAACGTTACCTCGAATGCATTTCCTTTGCTTGAATCCGCCATTTCCACTGTAGAAAATCACAAGCAGGGTTTGAGATGATTTTGTTATGGGTGTCCTACTTTAGATGCCTCTCCGACATCTGATATTGGTCAACACAAATTCCCCGTCCTACAAACTTGGCATCAAGTCGATGATCAATGGAAATACTGATGTTGAGGTCCGACGTGGACCGTGGAAATGATACTGTATACCAACACGTTATCCGACGCCACTGGTATACAGGTACCCTTCCGGATGTTTGCTACAAAAGCTCAGGTCTTAAGGGTTTATACCCCTGGTTGATTGATCCAATACAAAAGAAGATTCCAAGAACAGTCTGGCTCACCTTTCGGGGGCAGTGGCGTAATGAGCAAACAATTTGGGGGGGGCGTGGGATCCAGGGGCGGAGCCCCGGAAGCTCAGTGGTTTTAGGCATTGAATTACGGTCAGATAAGCATTATTTTGATATCTTATTTGCGACACTGGCAGGTCACTAATTGATGGGGGTGAAGGGGGCTGAACCCCATGGACCTCAGGGATTTAGGCATTTAATTAAGGTCAGATAAGCATCCAGGGGCCCGCCTTAGGGCCCTTGATGGGATCCAGGAGGCACAGCCCCAGGAAGCTCAGGGGTTTTAGGTGTTTAATTACGGTCAGATGAGCATCCGGGGGCCTGTTCGTTGGATCCAAGCTCAGGGGTTTTAAGCATTTAATTACGGTCAGATTAGCATATTTTGATACCTCATTTGTGACACTTGCAGGTCACTCATTTTTTTCCTTCTCTTTATTTCTTTTTCTCATTAAAATAGTTTTTCAAAATAGTGATGGGGGGGGGGGAGCTAGAGCCCCCGAGCCCCGCCGTTCTACAGGTGTTGCCATGAAGGCTTCTAAATGAGCATATTTTTCGCCTGACTGTAAATTTGGGAATTAGTATTTTTCCAACAAAAGCGAAACAAATATTATAATTTAACCAACACAAATGTAATTTCAGCAGAATTTGCAAATCACTGCTATCGAATTAGAAATAAACCACGTTTTGATTTCATTTTTTTAGAGGGGCAACTACCCCCCCAACCCCCCCCCCCCACCAGTACGTCAGTGTTCAGTGGCTCATGTCTTCTCACCCCTATAATAAATAACACACACGCTTTCCCATCCTCTCACAACATTTCCGCGTATGTAACATTAATATATGGTTTTTCAATGGCTTTGGTGATGAAATGTCTAGATAATATGTTGATGTGTTTGTTAAAATGTGACATAGTGCACCTTCTTGGTTAACAAAAAAATGTAAGTATTAACGTAAGTTCATGCCTTTACATACCACAGTAGAAATCAAATATATTTCATATTTAATGCAGAATAATATTTATATTTGAAGATTAGAAACACAAACAGGTTGCATAACCAATCAAGTGTTTCAAGAAAAAGTTAAGCAAACTTTGTCCTCGATGTCAATTCACACTAGCGTATTACACTAGCGAGCTCTCCGATCCAGTCTAGACTCTTCGCGAGCGGTTTCGTTGGAATGAATCGAGAAATTCCCCCTCGCTAGCGTGTAAATAGAAAATACGCTGCCGGGGCAAAGCCCTTGGACCCCTCGCCCCAATTATTTTGCTCATTACGCCACTGCCCATGAAAGGTGAGTCCCCCTGGAATGTTTGCCCCCCCCCCCCATCCCAAACTGCTTCCGGCGCGCCTGGGAAATAGAATTAATGAGAAGTCTCCAACTGTCATTTATGTGAGATGTCACACGTACGCGTAACGCATGTCACACACACAGAAATGAGAAGAAAAGAGAGAATAATGCAAAATAGAAGAAGATAGAGGATAGAGGAAAAGGAGAGAGACAGAGAGAGGGAGAGAGAGAGCAAGAAAAAAAGGAAGAACATGAAACTTACATTTACACTTAGGCCTACAGATTACATTTCCGACTGAGTTGACCTGACATGTGCCTAAGAAGAAAGGAAACAATGTATAGCAAGAATCCCTATTCAGTAAAGGATTTATCCTTTTTATTATTTAAGACTCCCGGCAAAGGCTCTCCTCCTGAACCAAATCCTTAAAGATAGAAATGGTTCCCAAAACAACCTTTTGTTCAATAAAATTGGAGAGAGTGTGAGTTGTATGTATTTTAAGCTTCTAACAACCACTCCCGAGGACCTTTTATTATTTACACAATGTCTTGCTGTCTGGTGCCTCGAGATCACTGGAGCGAATAAAGGTAACAATGTATCGCCAAGAATCCCTATTCAGTGAAGCATTCATCCTTTTGATACAGATGATTTCTTCTACCATTCTTGACCAAAAGTGCATTTCAAACTTAATGATGTGGGCATTATCCGATTGAATGTTGTGCCCAGTATTAAGGGTGTGTTTCGCCAGTTGCTGCCTAATCTGAGGGCTTTTTTTGTGCCATCAAAAAGAGCACACAATAGGGTCAGCGCAATTTAAAGGTACTATGTCCCATTTGCAGGCCAAAAAAATGAAAAAGTTAAATTCCAACTGCATTTGAAAGATAATACTAATTTAGAACTTCCCTAAAAAAGGTGGGGCTTGAAAATGTCTTCAAGTGGGAAAATAACGACTATTAGTTGTCAAATCGACTTTAGGGCTATAGAGCCCAAAGTAATAGTCTTGATTTCAGACAATTGCACCGAATGGTCATACGTTTTATGCTGCGCAAAGATTCAATCAGTTTAATCTTGGCCATCACAAGAAATGGGTTATTGATGTAGACAAATGCTCATGTACCCTTTACAACTCTTTTCATGTATGTTATTACCAAAGAAGAAAAAAAAGCCAGTCAGTCACTCAATAGTGTCTGACACTGAAGTCTAGCAAGTAAACGGGTTTCCTTGCACAATTTGAATATGAGGACACTGCTAACGTTTAAATTTCACAGATAGGACATACATGACATATTCATAATTCCTGCAAAGTTCTACAGCATTTGAGGTTGGCTGCAAAAGGGACATAGTACCTTTAAATATCAAGGGATGTACTAGAGTTTATTTCTAAAATGAAAGGAAAGGGCTATTTTCAAGAGCGATAAACATTTCAATACAAATTTCAATTGCACTACACCCATTTTATCCTCTTTTCAAAGAGCACAAAAATCCCTCATATTGAACATTCCACCTCAGAAAATTATCTACAAACGAGAAATGAAAGGGCTATTTGACAGAGCCCTTTCATTTTATTTTAGAAATAACCTCTCTTTCTCTTTTCAAGACAATTTCTCTCTTGAAATTCAAATATCCCTTTCATTTCATTTTAGAAATAACCTCTTTTTCTCTCCTAAAGACAATATCTCTCTTGAAAGTCAAATAAACTCGAAAGCATCCTGGGCCTCTTAACAAGTGATCTGAATTTCTTATGTTTCTCATTGTTTGGCTAATATTCCGACCCAACTGAAGTTCGGTGAAAATCATCCAATCAGAGAGAGTTACTATGACGTAATATCTACCGCTCTGTGCGGATTTCCTACGTGACAGTGAGAGCCAGGCCTATCTCCCGGGGGCGCAGATTTTTTGTACACACCTGTTTAGCCACTTAAGTCAAATATACTGTGCAAACGACTAGAGACAGAGTCTAGCATTACCCTTAGCAGTTTTGTTGGATTGATGGAGCTGTACATGTGACATGTTTACATACTCGTTATTTGTTTCGGATTAAATCTATCCTCTCTTCTCTTTCATTATGTATTTTTTTTTGTTCTCCTTTATTCTAACCTCTTCTCTTTTGTTTTATGTATTTCTCTGTTTCTCCTTCAATCTATCCTTTTCTCCTTCGTCATATATTTCTTTGTTTTAATCTAATATAGTTTCCCTTTCTCGACCTAAGATTCCCTGTTTTCCTTAGTCTAGATCTATGATCCTCTTAGCTATTCAAATATGTATTTCTATGTTCTTCCTTTGACTTATCCTCTTCTCTTTCCTTATGTGTTTCCTTGTTTTTCCTTCTCCATATCCTCTCCACACTATCCTTGTCAGTTTCCCCTTTCTATCATCTTCCCTTCCTTTGGTGTACGTGCTTGCACATAGTGCGCTGACGACTTAGACTCTTTCACCAGAGCACTTCTTGGAATTTCTTCGCGAAAATGGCTAAACAGTTATGTAAACAAAATATGCGCCTCCCGGGGGCGTCTTATATTTTCGTACCACGGCGAGCCCAGATCGAGCTCGCGAGGGAAATCTGCGCATGCGCACTCATGAAGGAAACCAGCGCATGCGCACATGGAATCCGTTAGGGTGGTCAATAGGGTGATAGTAATTTGCAGTTGGATGTGATAGTCTGGATATTAAGAAAATGTTAAGATTTGTGACGTTGCAGGGCGAAAAGTTTTATAATGAGAAAAAAAAAAAATCCTGATAGGTTTTTAAGGTTTTTAATCGTGAAAGACTGAAATTATGTGGTGGGCCAGTTAATGAGTTGGAGACGACAAGTTCAAAAGTAAATGAAAACAAAAGAAGCTCGGAATTACAGTTGAAGTCCACTTTATTGATTATATAAGTCAGCCGAAGCTCCAATCGTTACAAACGACGAGTAATTATTGTTATAAAGATTTTAAATAAGCTGCTTCTCTCAGAGGCTGGGCGGCCATATCGACAGTAAACTAGCAGCACATCTTAAACATGTTATGCTACGTTTACACTATGTTCCCGGCGGCCACGGCAGCCCCGTTTGCCCGAAACGTAGTGCGCCGTTGGATTTAGACCAATTTTATCACTGGATTCAAGTTTTGTTACGTCTTGCCAAGTTTTCACACGGTCTACCACGGTATCCGTGACGGGCCGTGGGGGGGGGGGGGGGGAGGGGATACTGAGTCCCGGAGGCTCCAAGGCGCACTACGGTTCAGCCTGCGTTCTACCACGGATGCCAGAACGTTCCCTCCCGGCCCGTCACGTTCTGATGGGGTCCCTCACGTTTCCCACGTTCTGATCAAGGTCTGACACGTTTTTCACGTTCTGTCAAGGCTTTGTACGGATGAAACGTGGACGCAGGGCAGCTTTGGAGCACATTTGTGCCGGCGGTATAAAAAGAAGGTCTCCCAAGCAATAGCAATCATGGTATTCTGAGAACTCGCGTTGTGTCAGACCGTAGAAGAACGCAACGCGCCGTAGCGTGCCGGGCGCTTAGACCGTCCCACTACGGACCACCCCCAAGTTTTGTTACGGCCTATTACGGACTGTCACGTTTTGTTACGTTCACCCCGGTTTATTACGGCCTACTAGGTTTCTCATCCGCACCGTGACTGCCGTGGCAAATTTTTTGACAGTTTAAAAATCTGACACGGTATCCACGGCAATCACGGCCTGTCACGTTTGCCCATACGGTCCCCCACGTTGTGTCACGTCAATCCCGTTTCGTCCACGGTGGCCTGAAACGTGGTTGCCGTGGCCGCCGGGAACATAGTGTAAACGTAGCATTAACGGAATGAAATAAACTCTCAAGTAATAACACTACAAAATCCCGCACATGGCATTTAAATACCCCGGCACCCGACGAGACTTAGATGTCACATGATATACCCAGCCACCCAGGAGGACCCTTACGCAGCAACCAATTACAAGACGGGATATATGAAATTACCCTTAGGTCATCCGAACAATTAAGAGAGGAGTTATACCTTTAATTAATTATAACCAATGACAAGGCATCATAGATGAGAGTGATGTGAACTAGTCACCGACAAAAATGGGAGGAGTCTATCTCTTCGCGAGAATGTCGCGTCCCCGGAAAAACAGTCTATTGTCTATGGAAATGAACACCTGTACATCTTGATGCAGGAATTCATTTCCAACGTGCTTATCGAAATGAACACTTTAATCTTATTCAAAACCAGGGGTTGTTTACCCGTTCCCGGCATACTATTGGAAACATAATTAATGCTATTTAACTTTTAGGTGAATACTATTAATCAACCCAGCCCGGCTCTTCTATAGCTCTAGCGCCACCTTTAGGTGGGGTAGTCGTCCTATCCTAGGGGGTAGTTGCCCTATAGGGATGGTTGACTGGGGTTGTTATCCGGGGGTGAATGTCCTTTGGGTAGATGTCCTAGAACCCTTCTTTTAATACTAGTTTTCCCCTTATGCCACTACAAATATATTTGTCAAATTTCAGTTTAATTTCCACGAAATTATATTTATATCTCCGTAGATTATTCGACTGTCTTATTACTTTCATGGCACGGTGTTATTGCGTGTTTATTCACATTTATTTAAAGAACAAACCTTGTCATTCTTATTCGTTGCGAAATCGAGTCGTTGCGAAATTTTTGGGACCAAAAAAAAACATATATATGTCGTCTTACCCCTCCCCCCCCCCCCGCTTATTCAGCGGCTGGCTAAGTCGTTGCGAAATTTATAGCCCGATTTTTTTTTTTTGGCCTGAAGTGTTAACTCCCCCCCCCCCCTTGACAAAATCCTGCGTACGCCACTGTCTGTATGCATGTTGTGTAACATAATACCATATTACACGTTTTTGTCTACTTTCTTGTAATCAAAAGGAACAAAGGGGTTCTTTTCTAAATATTAGATTCTTCTTTCAGAGACAATTTTTTTTTTTTTTTTTTTTTTTGGGGGGGGGGGGGGGGGGTAATAGGACACTTTTAGTTTTTGGTCTCGAATTTGACATTTGACATTTTGCTCCGTTGGGGGGGGGGGGGGGGGGGTAAAGTCACCTTTTTTAGGTCGGCCATGGGAATAATAATAAAAAAAAAAAAAAATCCAAAAGGGGGGGGGGGGGGTTAGGGGGGGGGGGTTTAGGGGGGGTTTACACACATAACATTACCAAAGTGGGGGGGGGTTAACCCCCAACCCCCCCCCCCCCACCCCCCCCCCCCCGCGTACGCGCATGGTTGTAGTGACACGATGAACGCCATCGTCACCACCTCGCCATCATTTGCTTCGTTGTGTTGACACGATGAACGCCATCGTCATCACCTCACCTCATTATCATCGACTCATTATCTTTTCGACTGCTATCATGCATTGTGTTGTGCTGACACAATAAACGCCATCGTCATCACCTCACCGTCATTCGTTGTGCTGTGCTGATTCGCTGAATTATCGTCATCACCACTTCATTGACATTATCGTCATGGCCATCATCGCATCCATTGATTGATCGTCTCATCACCTTCATCAACAAGACCATCGTCTCTGTCATCGTCGTCGTCTTCATCTTTGTATCCGTCATCGTCGCTGTCTTCGTCATCATCGTCATCGTTTCGTCGCCATCATCAGCGTCGTCATCGCCTGACCGCGGTAATGATCATTTGGTTTGATAATGATTTCTTTATGAACGCTTTGCTGAACTAATTAACGAAAACTTCTTGTATTTGATTTTTGATGATTGAAATTTGTTGTTTTTGATGCTAGATTATATTTTGTTGTATTCAATTTTGAATGAGACAGAGATTATACCTCCATGGTGTTCCCGTGAGACGATTCCGTTCTTTGCTAAGATCTTTGAAACCTTCCTTTCAAGTTGGATTACCCGCGACATCAGTCACAAGTTAGACAGTCAACAGTATGGAAATATTAGGAACTCATCGACCACTCACTACCTTGTGAGTCTTGTGGACACTATCTTAAAAGGAACTGATAAGCCTGGCCATGTTGCATCACTATGTGCCATTGATTATGCCAAAGCTTTCGATCATATTTTTAGGAAACTATCCAACTTGGTGTAGACCTATCACTTATTCCAGTCATTTGTAGTTACCTTGAATGTAGATCACACTGTGTTCGTATCGGTCCTATTGTCTCTAATTTCTCTAATGTGACATGTGGAGCCCCCCAAGGCAGTAGCCTTGGCCCGGTCCTTTTCTTAGTCATGATTAATGATGCTGCCTCTGATACACAACTAAGATGGAAATATGTAGATGATCTCACAATTGCAGAAGTTAGGAAACATTCCCAACCTTCTAACATCCAATCAGTAATCAACAATCTCTCTACTTGGTCTACTGATAATAGCATGACCCCTAAACCTGAGAAATGTAAGATAATGAATGTTTCATTCCTGAAAAGACCTACTGTATTTCCGAACTTTCACCTTGGTGCAACCACTCTTGAATGTGTAGATACTCTCAAACTATTGGGCGTTATTGTACAAGCTGACATGAAATGGGACATGCAAACTTCTCATATGACCAGTGTAGCTGCTAAACGACTATATATGCTATGTATACTCAAAAAGTACAAAGCCCCTGTCGGCGACTTGGTATCGGTCTACCTGATGTATATCAGGCCACTACTGGAGTATGCCTCCCCTGTGTGGTCTCCAGCTCTCACAGTACAGCAATCTAACAAAATTGAGCGCATACAAAAACGTGCGTGTAGAATTATCATTGGCTACCACAATTACACAGACTACGCAAATGCTCTCGAGTTTCTTAACATCATATCACTTGAGCATCGTCGAAACAATTATTTGAGAAGTTTGCTAAGTCCATCATAAGCTCTAGGCACAGTTCGATGCTCCCACCTCTCCGAAGCACCCTACCTAATTATCGTCCCTAAGATCGAAGGATGGGTTTTTAGAACCGATGTGTCGTACCCAACGCTATAAAAAGTCTCCTCTACCTCAAGTCATTAAGACTCTCAATAACCTAATGTGAATTCCAAAAAATTGAATTGTATTTCAATGTACCGGTACTCTTTAGATCGGAAACAACGTGCAATACTTCATTAAAGCTGTATTTTCTAATACATGATTCATAATATTGAAGATTTGCGGGTTTTTCCCATTAATAGAGGGTGTCAACTTCTCCTGACAATTAGCTTCACATGTTGTTGAATCTTTAGACCTGATACATGTACAAAGTGCAATAATTTATTATAGCCGTATTTCTGATTTGTTAAATAATTTGAAGGTATGCGGGTTTTCCATTAATAGAGGTGTCAACTTAGCAATTAGCTTCACATGTTGTGACTCTTTAGAACCATTACAAGGTGCAATACTTTATTATAGCTGTATTTTTCTGATCCAGAATATTGAAGAAATGGGGGTTTTGCCATTAATTAATAGAGGTGCCACTCTTTAACAATTAGCTTTACATGTTTTGCACAACATTGTCGGAAGGGTATTGATTATATTTTGCTATTTACTGCCAAATTGCCTGTACATTTTAGCTACTCTAAATTTCTTGAAAATGCTGAAATGTTGACCATCATGTGCAGGCGCACCGTGGCCTTCGGAGCGGACGCGACGATGCGTTGCAGGCCAATCCATTGTTGTCTTCTCAGAACGCTCCGGTGCGCCTTCTCCTGTGTAGATGAGTATAAGAAATGTATTAATGTTTTGATGCTACGTTTATCTACCTTGTTTCTTATTTTGCCTTTTAAAGATCTCTCCCCTTTCTCTCTCTCCCTCTCCATGTCTCTCCTTTTCTCTCCTCCCTCTCTCTCTTCTATCCCCTTCTCTCTCCCCCCTCATTTCTCTCTCTTCTCTCTCCTCTCTCTCGCTCTCTCTTTCTATACCTCACTCTCTCCTGTCTCTCTTCTCTCTCTTTCTACCTTCCTCTCTCTCCTTCTCTCTTCCTCTCTCTTCCTTCTCTCTCCCTCACTTCCCCTCCGTATCTCCCCTCCCCCTCTCTTTCCCCCTACCTTCTCTCTTTTTCTTTCTACCCTTCCTTTCTTGTCCCTCTCTCTTTCTCTCTCACCGCTTCTTCTTCTCTCTTTCTCTCTCTCTCTCTCTCTCTCTCTCTCTCTCTTGTCATTTATCTTCTTTTCGATTTCCTTGTCATATCTCGCCTTGGTCTAGCCACATCTAGCCAGCCGTTGTATATTGTATTGCAATCACATTTTTATGTGTGTGAAATAATATGTTCTTCTTAAGTGTACATTTGTTGGCTCAATTTTGTTTATACTATTCAAATTCATTGTAAATCAACATTATGAGTTCCTGAACTTTACGTGTTGATGTTTTTAAACCGAATAAATAGGGTATGTCGCCGCCCCCACAAATCCAAAAAGAAATACAATGAAAATGCAATAAATTATCAATAATTCATTGCATTTCCCCCCGGTCCCCAACAGGAAAATTTCCTCTGTAGGGCCATGCAATATGGTTCAAGGCTGCCTAGAATATTAAAAGTATTTGAAAAGGGAGAGATGATACTCTAAATGACACTTTAAACTTTCCGACATTAATTTTAGCATTATCAAAACAGTGTATTCTTTTGGGTCTGTATCTTCCAAAATGCTCCATAATATTTGTATTGCTACAATACAAGATTAATTTGCTTTTAATCATCCAGAGGTAATAGCTTTAAATCTATACAGATAAGTCGGCAACTGCAACATGTTTCTCATTCCTAGATTTTACACTCTAGATGGGAAGTTAATGGAATTTCAGTACAAACTTTTACATCATATCCTGTAATGATATACTGAATCTTTTGGGATTAATACAGTCATATTTATGTTCCTTTTGTAGAAAAGATGTAGAAACCTACCGTCATTTCTTTTATGAATGTTCTGAAGTGTCCAGAATATGGATTAAGGTGGAAAACAGTGTAACAATGCTTCATTTTCTTAATGAACAATAAATTGATGTGTTACTTGGTTTCAGAGAAAATATAAAGATAATATATTGTTAAATCATGTACTGATTTTGGTCAAATATTTGATTTACAGTAATGGTAAAAATGGAAGTTTCCAACTAGCAAAAAAATGTGTAAGGCTGTAGAGAACTAAAAAAGGGTGATCATGAAAAAGCAAAATAAAAGGAGGACAAATTATGTAAAAATTTACCCCTGAATTTACCTCTGAATGACATTGAAAATTTACCTTGCGTTGTCCTTACTTTAGGTACACTTAACTTCTTACTTTCTCTTTGTCTAGTCTCATAGTTGTGCTCTTTGAAACAGCAATACTGAATTAGAGACTGTGACAATGTGTCATTCAATAATTGATACACAAATAGATCATTTATGGAGTTGATACACATTCAATAATTTTAGCTCCTGGAATATCGGTTGTGAATGAGTCCTAATTGGACTAAACGTTATAACTCTTAGTGCCATATTTTGGCTTAATAATAAACACTTCATGTTCATTTCATAATTACTTCCCCAAACATCAATTCGTAGGTCATATGCGGTTGAATTACGTCTTATACAGTAACAACAAAACACGCCTTGCACAAACTGTCTTAATCTATATAAAACACCAACCCTTTTCCTCATAAACTTATTAACCCTTTGGATATGAGGTTTCCACGTCAAGTGTTGATCTATATTAATTCTACAAATGATGCAACATCAACCTGGGCTATTTCAGTCTCTGCTTATATGTTTATGCTGTAAAAATTGTTCGTTTTATATGTTGTATCCGAAAATATTAATATGAAGTATTACCGTCACCTTTTCCTTGTTTACATTGAAAAATCAATTTTTTTTCTTCTCCCAAATTGCAGAATCGTATCACAATTTGTACACTTAATTGAATATGTACTATATTAGTCGGATACTTATGGAAATTTTTTTAAAAATATCGTCGCTGTTTTCACGAAGTGACGGTAGTGAAAACAAATTGCATTCACTTTGCGTTACGATTTTCTCACTACCGTCACTTCCGTGAAAACAAGGACGATATGTCTGTGTTTATAATGTATGAGACAATGTATTATGTTTATACTGTAAGAAAAATTATGTTCCTATTCGTCATTTTGTATAATTATGAAATCTGAATAAAGGCAAAAAGCTTTTAGATAAAAAAAAAATAAAAAATCCCGGGTACATTAGCAATATTGAAGATGTGTTGTGTTCTGTTGTTGTTGTATTTGTAGTAAAATTGTTATAAAAATACATGAACATTTTGTTTACGAAACGAAAAGCATGATCATTATAAAAATGTGAAACATTTATTTTAAAGGCAGATGGGCATATTATAAATGATTAAATAATATGTATGCACGCATTACTTCTAACTAGATTTCAGGTTTGTGTTAATAATTCATATTTATCCCATAATGAATAAATTGTGGCAAGCGGAAATTATTTGTGTGGCATATAAAGGAGATATGTTTACTCATTACTGTTCAGCAATATGATAGTTGAATGAATTTAACATTATTTTTTAATTATTTTTTTATTATTTAAAATAATTATGTTTTAGTTAAATTTTGCCACATAAATAGCAAAATGTGTTTGGTCATTATATAGTTTTTAAAACAAATCAAAATGATGTAAAAAACAAAGTCAGTCATTGATACCATTGTTCTGTGTGTGTTTGCCCAACAAGGCAATTTGCGTCGTATTGTGTCCAACTTTGATACAGAAGAGGCCATAGAGCTTTTATACTTAGGGTTGAGATTAATCTGAGCAACAATTATCTTGCAAGACGCCTCAGACGAATGATTGAATTCCCAAATATGCTTATGTGTAGCCTGTAACAAGGCTTGCCAAGGAGGGAAAATAGGGACTTTTAGATTCGCACGAAGACAATGGGATTGCTACGATCGACGTCCTTTTAATGCACTACCTTGAATGGACGTCACACGTATCAGTCCACGCAAATCTAAAAGTCCCTAATGATATAAGACATGAGCACAGACGAGACGGAAGAGTTATAAACAAAAATGTTAAAAGAAAGAGAGATATAAAATGAGAGAGAGAGAGAGAGAGAGAGAAGAGAGAAAGAGTTTGTAAATAAAATATCTTAGTTTGTAGAACGATTTTTTTTATGGTAACCAAGCTGAAAACTGTTTAAGCTATTTTGTTTTTCGTTTTTTATTTCATAATCCTCCGCGAGTTACCCTAAACTTGGTAATATTATTGAGCACCTCCCTTGAAATAGTATTTTACAGTTTACTTTTTGTATGTTGGGTTACTCATAGTAGGAAGATGATTATATTCTAAAGAGGATAGATTTTGACTCTTGACCCTTGTTATTCCATAGGGACAAAAACTGTATGGAAGAAATTGGGAAATTATTAATGACTTGTACTGCAGAATTGGGTTTAAGAAGAAGAAAGTCTTGTATACATAAGTTTATGTCATAAACATTATTTTCATATACACCACATGCTCTTATACAAGGCATGATTAAAAAGGAAAAATATTCGAAAGGTTTAATAAGTGAGCCTTTTTTAATATATTTGGGTAAAATCCTGAAAAGCTAAGTTCTTTTGCACAGTCATATTTCTTTGAAGATTGAAAGTGTCATTATGTAAGAAATGCCTTTACAGAAAAATGATCTTCATTAATAGCATTTACAACAACTTCAACATGTATATAGAGACACTCGTGTCTGCGATCCTTAAACTCTGAATAGATTGGAAACTGATATTCTCGTATGATTGCGTCAACAAATGCGTGTTTTGTTCAAACCTTTATTTATTATTTATTAATGATTTTTTTCAAAAAGGTAGTTTCATTCATCTGTTCTGTAAGCCAGTGGACCCGCTTTTCAAGAAGCCCTGCATAATACAATAACAGTATACACACATAAGTGCAATGTTTCTTACACACTAATATTCAACAAAATGAACACTTGAAACATGGACCTACTAGGTCCATGTTTGGAAAAGGCGATTTTGACAACACCTTTTGACAACCCTG
>JAVYIG010013849.1:0-44739 GCA_035222895.1 Strongylocentrotus droebachiensis | reverse complement strand
TATGTCTGTGATTGCGTTCTTGGATACACGGCAGCCATTGCGAGACACAAATCAACGAATGTAACAGCACTCCATGTGAAAATGGGGGCACCTGCAATGACTTGATCGGAGCCTACAGCTGTACCTGCGCAGCTGGATTCATGGGGGATAGATGTGAGACAGAAGTACTGGAGTGTGCTAGTGACCATGCATGAATGGAGCAACATGCAATGAAGAAATTGCTCAATACACTTGTACCTGTCCTGTAGGTTTTACCGGGGTTCACTGTGAAACTGAAATCAACGAGTGTGCGAGCACCCCATGCCAGAATGGAGGCCAATGCACTGATCTGATTGGTGGGTATAACTGCTCCTGTCTTTTTGGCTTCTCTGGTATCAACTGTGAGGTGAACATTCAGGAGTGCGACAGCGATCCCTGCCAGAATGGAGCTACATGTGAAGACCAGATTGGTAGATACAACTGTCGTTGCCTTCAAGGATTCCAAGGAATTGAATGTGAGATGGATATTGATGAATGCAGCAGTGGACCATGCCAAAACCAAGCTACCTGTGTGGATTCCATCAATTCTTACAGATGTGACTGTCTGCCAGGCTACTTAGGTGATCAGTGTGAAACAGATATTGATGAATGTGAAATTAATCCCTGTGAAAATGGAGCAACATGTATGGACTTTGTCAATCTCTTTGTATGTGTATGTCTTCCAGGATACACTGGTCTTACATGTGCCTCCGACATTGATGAATGTGACAGTGGACCCATGTCAGAATGGTGCTTCATGCAGAGATCTTATTGCTGGATATACCTGTGAATGCACGCCAGGTTTCCAGGGTACCAACTGTGAAGCTGACATTGAGGAATGCGCTAGTAATCCTTGCCGGAATGGTGCAACTTGTGAGGAAGGAATCAATGGGTATTCATGTTCTTGCCTTGAAGGATTCAATGGAACATTTTGTGAGATAAATATCGATGAGTGCTCCAGTAACCCATGCTCCAATGAGGCTACCTGCAGTGATCTAGTCAATTCTTATCGTTGCCTCTGCCCTCCAGGTTTCCAAGGCTCTGAGTGTAGCAGTGAGATCATAGAGTGCTCCAGTGATCCTTGTCAAAATGGAGCTGCTTGTCTGGAAGAGATTGCAAGCTACATCTGTGTGTGTGCTTCAGGATACATAGGTGTACACTGCGAGTCAGAAATCAATGAATGTGCTTCAAGTCCATGTGCTAACGGAGGACAGTGTTCCGATATGATAAATCGGTTTGACTGTGAATGTCTACCTGGTTTCCAGGGAGAGCGTTGTGAAACCAACATTATGACTGTGCTAGCGCCCCCTGCCAAAATGGAGCTGAATGCCGAGACATGATCAATCAATATGCATGCATCTGTCTGGATGGGTTTACAGGGACCAATTGTGGAGAGGATATAGACGAATGTGAAAGTAATCCTTGCATAAATGGTGCTTGTCTGGATAGGATTGGACAGTTCTCTTGTAACTGCACCCTAGGCTATCAAGGTCTTACGTGTGAAACAGAAATAGATGAATGTGCCTCCAGCCCATGCATCAGAGGTACATGCATGGATTTCATAGGTCGCTATGAATGTCAATGTGAAGCAGGATACTCTGGAAGAAATTGTGATTTGGAGATCAATGAATGTTCCAGCAGCCCCTGTTTGAACGACGCCACATGTCAAGACTTGGTCAACACTTACAACTGTCTGTGTGTGCCAGGATTCTTTGGGACTACCTGTGCCAATGAGGTCAATGAGTGTGGGAGTTCACCATGTCGGAACGGAGCTACCTGTACAGATATGGTAGCTGGTTATGTATGTGACTGCCCAACTGGTTATGAAGGTGCAAACTGTGAGCTGGACAGCGACGAGTGTGCATCAGACCCCTGTCTGAACGGAGCTAACTGCCAAGACTACCTGAATGGTTATCAGTGTCAATGTGCAGCAGGGTTCCAGGGTATCATCTGTGAAGACAACATCAATGAATGCTTCAGCCAACCTTGCAGAAACGGCGCTACCTCGTGAGGATGAGGTGAATGGGTTTAGATGTGTCTGTCCGGAGGGATACACTGGATCGGTCTGTGATGATGATCTTGATGAATGCTCCAGTAATCCATGCCTCAATGGAGCAGACTGTACTGACATTACTGCGGGATACACCTGCCAATGTGCTCCAGGGTTCTCTGGAATACTGTGCGCTGAAAACATTGATGAATGTGATTCCAACCCCTGTCAGAATGGAGCTGACTGTGTTGATGGTATAGCGGGTTACACATGTTCATGTTTACCTGGTTACTCTGGAACATTCTGTGAGACCGAGATCAATGAATGTGAAAGTAATCCCTGTCTGAATGGTGCATTCTGTCAGGAGGGTCTTGCTGGCTATGCCTGTCTATGTACTGCAGGTTTCTTAGGGGATCTCTGTGAAATCAATGTAGATGAATGCGTGTCTAATCCATGCCAGAACAACGCCACCTGCTTAGATGCTGCTAATGGATACATCTGCTCGTGTCTTCCTGGTTACCAAGGTGCGCGATGTGAACTTGACATTGACGAGTGCCAGAGTGTTCCTTGTGAAAATGGGGCCACCTGTGAAGATGTCATCAATGGTTACCTGTGCAGCTGTGCTAGTGGTTTTGATGGAACCAACTGTGGGAACAACATTGATGAGTGCAGCAGCAATCCCTGTCTAAATGGGGCCCTTTGCATAGATGGAAATAACATGTTTACGTGTAGCTGCAGCCCAGGTTACACAGGAGTCACTTGTGATGCGGAAGCAGATGAATGCGAGAGCTCACCATGTGCGAACGGAGCAAGCTGCGTGGATCAATTCAATGGATATCAGTGTCGATGTGTGATGGGTATGAAGGAGCAGAATGCCAGACTGATATCCAAGAATGCGGAAGCTCTCCTTGTGAGAATGGAGCTACATGTCTTGATCTGATCAACCGCTATGAGTGTGAATGTTCAACTGGATATGAAGGTGACAATGCTGCAGAAATTATATGTGTCTTCCTCATATCCTGCATGGCCACTAACACTTGTGACATCATCCATCCATAATATGATTTATGCCTTCTAGCTGTTTTGCATGTAATGCATGCAGTAAATTGTGTCTGCATGGTCTTTTAACTCTTTAATCCCAACCCTATCTCATCCTAACCCTATCTCATCGGAATTACTAATCTTTGTATACAGTATAATAGATTATGGCATCCATCTGCACTCACTTTATATTACTCACATATTTGTACGTGTAGAAGACCTATTATACAATATACCATTATACAGTATAGGCGTACAATTGCACCATGTGAGAGGGGGAGGATTGGGGAGTCCTGAAAAGGACTGTCTGTAATCTTTCTTCTTGGGTGTGTGTAGTCCTGAAAAGAACTGTTGATAATCTTTCTTGAGCTTATAGATCTCAAGAGAACTATAGCACCGAGCTTGAGTCACCCACAAGGACACGTATAGCACCCACGTCCGCAACCCGATGACTTATGCCCACGCACGTCAGCTATTCCCCACTCCTGACGACGGACAGTCAACCTGTTTGAAACCTTATAGCCCCTCCTATCACCCCTCCTACCACCCATCCTCTCCAACCGGCGCTATAGGTTTCTTTAGAACTGTAAGCTCAAGAAATATTATCACCAGTCCTTTTCATATAGTGCAACCGTAAGCCTACTATATATCTACACCACCATACAAGCCGATAATTATAAGCAGTATTTAATATACCATTACTAATGTTTTATTTTTTAAAGCTTTGGAATGATGCACGATCTGTGGTTTATTGCTCACCATCATATTGTTGTGTGACCTGTAGCACCAAGTCACTAACCTAGGTCAAAATAGACTAACCATATGTATGTACACAATTATCACTGTGGGATTTTACCGGACTTTAAACAAACATTCACCTTGACTGCATGCCTGTATATTTTTTTCAAAACCGAACATGGCACAACTCAAAAGAGAAAAAATACTCAGTGCATGACAAATCCTAAGCAGTTACGCAAAGTGATGTAAGTTTGAAGTCTTGCAATTAGGATTTCAATTTCTAATATCAGTCTGATCATGATCGGCAAGATCTAACATTTCTTATTTTAGGACAACCCAGTGAAGTCTTATCCATCATTTTGTCAGCATTGGATTCTATTCTAACTACAGATTGATCGTAGAAATTGTGCTTAGTATGATGTATGAATTTAGGTCTGGTGTGCACTAATATTTTCTGTATTATTTCACTTCTCTTTATTACCGGTATGTTTGAGGTGTAGTGTTAATTTGATATTTTGAATGTACATATATATCATATAATATTATAATGATGCTGGTAACATTGTGCTTTCATATTACTCTAGCTTCTTTTGTTTGGTGACAGTTTTCCTTTCATCATCATCAACTTCAGGTGGCGCTGTAACCTGCCATTTGTGTTGCACCTTTCATTCCTTCTCCAGACACTTTCTTGATATCATCAGTCCAAGATATTGGTAGACGATCTCTACCCCCGTTTTCCTTCGACTGCCCCTTGCAGTATTTGCTTCTCAACACCTTGAGATCTCCTAACAATGTGCCCAAAATAGTTTAGTTTTCTTTCCATGATTCCCCCCTTCTGATGGTCAAGTCTGTTCCAATCTTTTCCAGGACCCACACATTTGTCTTTTTTTATCTTTCCATGACACCTGCAACAGCCTCCTGTTTTCCTTTACATGCACTCCCAAATACATCCCATACTCAATGCTACAATGCACGTGATTATTTAAGCTCTTGGTATAACATCAAATCATTTTACAGTCGTCAGTATCCAATTTTCATTTATATACGAAGGGATTTTATTTGAGATGAAACAAGAATACAAATTTGAGCACTAATCTTTTACTTTCTGATAAACTGAACTACGAAGGGTTTCATATTATGGTAATAATAATACAGTGATCAAAATATTATTGTGTGTTTTCAATGGTCATATTTTTTCACAGCATTGAGTATAACACAGCTATGCATGACCCTTTACTTCATTGCATGTTTAGATGTGTTGGTTTTTGGAAAAATTACTCATGGTATATACTTATTGGCTGTTCACATAGTAGGTACCATATTATACATGTAACTTGTAATCCTTGTTCGATATGATGCGGTAGACCATGTCAACTTTTTCTTATGATGACGCAAATGTAACACGTTTGACAATTCTTTATCTGATAAGACAGAGCTCAGTGAAAATCTGTAGGACCTACATGTATGTTGCGCGTAGTTGCCATTAATTTACACGCTTTCTAAAAAGTCTACCACTTCATATGCAAACAAGCCTTCATTGTCATTCCTGTTAACCATGATCACACTTGCATTTTTTTCTACTTATTCCTCTTAACAGGAGTCCATTGTGAGACTGATACAAATGAGTGTTCTAGCAGCCCATGTGTGAACGGAGGATCATGCCTGGATGATGTTGGTGGTTATGTATGTCAGTGTGTTTCAGGCTATACTGGTTTACACTGTCAATCAGAGATCACAGAATGTTCTAGCAATCCTTGTCAGAATGGAGGAAGCTGTACTGATCTCATCAATGGATACATGTGTGAATGTTTACTAGGCTTCCAAGGTAGGTAGAAAAAGGTGATAAAGATACAAGGATTTTAAACAAAAAGAAATTTGAATAGTTCAAACATGAGCAATGTTTCTGTCTTCACACTTGCATTATTTAGTGATGCAATAACACAACCTTTTAATATGATAAATTCAAACTTACAAGTACTGATAGCAGAGAGATATGGTTGTCCAATATATATATTTCAAATTCATGAAATAATTCAACGATTAATTAATATTTTAAAGATTTTGAGCAGCATATTTGATGATGTAAGAGTGATCTAAAATGAATTCATTACAGAAAGTGTGATGGAAATGAGTAATTGCAGAAAATCAAATAATGTCAAACATACTGTTAAATAGTTGAATTAATGCCAATAGATGATGCAAAGTGTAAATTTGATTTTTAAATGCATCAAACTTTTATTATGATCTCACTCAAAAATTATAAAATAGTCACCAGTATATCAAAGTACATTTCTGAATGTCTCTTGCATTTATTGTGGCTACTTGCTAATAAATTTGTAATGATGTATAACTCAATCATTTTGTTTTAGGGGGCTACTCTAGATGTCTTTTACATGTTCCACTTGATATCATTTGTTTTGTCCCTCCAGGTGTACACTGTGAGATCAACATAGATGAATGTTCCTCAGATCCATGCCTGAACGGCGCTACATGTGTAGATGGTATCAACGCATACACATGTGATTGCATGCTAGGATACGAAGGTACACTCTGCCAGACTGAGATAGATGAATGTAGCAGTATACCCTGTCTCAATGGAGGGTCTTGCACTGATCTGATCGCTGGTTACAACTGCTCATGTATGGCTGGATTCCAAGGAGTTAACTGTGAGGTTAACATTGATGAGTGTGCCAGCATGCCTTGCCTGAATGGAGGTAAGTATCCCATGTTTATTCAGATTGTAGATGGCTTAATTCACAATTCTTCCCCCATTGTTATCAGGATTGTGTTAATGTAACAGGACATTTCTTTAAACCTTTTGGCAAAAATGAGTAGTACAGGGGGGGGGGGGTGAGGGGAGTCAAGGGGTCATAGGAAGGCAGTACATTCTACAAGCGCATCCTTAACATTTATTCATTCATATTCCTTGCCCCTTTATCACTTTATCATTCTATCACACTTGGGGGGTGTTTCACAAAGATCCTAAGTTGGACTTACAAATTTATGGACAGCCATTGTAGCCATATTTACAAAAGCAAAAATTGAAGTATTTTAGACTTTTGATAAATTCCACATCAAGAACATAAAATCTTATTGATGATATAAAATATAAATGATTTGAATCAACATTTTATGCCTTTTGAAATAACTTCTACAAAATATTTTCAATGATGCAAACGGCTTTCCATAATTGTTAAGTCCAACTTAGAGATAATTTCAACTTTTTGAATCACCCCCCAGGTATGATAACCATTTGTGATATTTACTTGAAAGAATTGGCGATTGATTGAGTATCAATTTGTTTTAAGATTAAACAATCGATTCCTACTAATTTGTTATATGTTTATTATGACTGTAGTAAATTATAGAGAGTACAACATATCCCTCATAATGCCTTTATTTTAAATTTCCCTCATTTTCTTTGACAGGTGGCTGTATAGACTTGGTGGATTCCTACGAGTGCAATTGTACCGGTGGCTTCTTTGGTACACACTGTGAGTTAGATGGTGATCAGTGTGACGGATCTCCTTGTCTGAATGGAGGAACCTGTCAGGATCTAATCCTGGACTACCATGTACCTGTCTGGATGGACTATCAGGGACTAACTGTGAAATAGATCTCATTGATGAGTGCCAGAGCTTACCATGTCAAAATGAAGGTATGTTTGCTTTCAAGTCATTATCAAACCTCTCCCCACTTATGATTACAGAACACTATATACTGTGTATTACCTACCGTAAATCAGTTTATGGTATTGTGTTATAACATTTCTTGCTACTCTTTCCATACATGTTTGGAGCCAGAAGGGAACTACCTCTATATTGAAAGTATTGTCCTCCTGGCAATATGTTGTATTCATTTCAAAGAATATCTCACCAGGGGGATGGGGAGGGCAGAGAAATTTATTCTTTTCCTTAAGTCTCGGTCACAAATGCCATCACGAACTGCTACGAACGCTGTACGAATGATTTTCAGACAATGGAAATACGGGAAGACAATGGAAAAACAGGGAAATTCGTACAAAATTATCGTTCGTACAAACCTTTGTGACCGTAGCACAAATATTATTATTATTATTATTACATTAGACCTTTGATGTGGATGTTTAGGAATTCTTCATATGTAGGTACTATCTCGGTTGTCCATTTAGAATAAGAGCTATAGAATTAAAATTAATACTTTCAATCAAATATCTTTCAGTCTTCAAACTGTTATGTATGATCGTTTTGTAATAGTTTGCAACATTGTACATTATCATACAGTTGGTAATGCCTTCTTATGTGATACTACAGGTGCTTGTGTGAATCTATATTGGGGTTATGAGTGTGCCCATATAGTACCATGCTGTACCCTCGATCTCTCACTTCTTTTTGTCATTGTCTACTCTTTGTATTATGACGGTGTTCTTCTATCTTTGTTGTGTAAAGTATTGTCTTGTCCCTTCTCGTCTCTGTTGGCATCCCCCTTTTTCTTTCCCCTATTTTGTAGTTCCTTTTGTAGTTACAGATTAGTTAATTTAATTATTCATTATTCCTAAGTTTCATTTGAGGTGTTCACCCTTGTACAAGCATTGCTTTTTTAGTGGACCCCTCCGTTTCCAACATGTATTTCTTAAATTTGTTTTAAATTCTTATAATTGATTTGTAATGTTTTGTTGGAAACATGAATAAATTTGAAATCTTGAAATCTTGCTATGATAGTTCATTTGCTTATATTGCAGGTGCTTGTGTGAACCTGGTAGGAGGGTATGAATGTGACTGCATAGGACCATGGTTTGGAGATCATTGTGAGTTAGATGGAGATCAATGTTTGTCATCACCATGTCTGAACGGAGCAACATGTTTAGATGGCATCCTCACCTTCCTCTGCAGATGTGTCGATGGATATTCAGGTATGAACATTCTTCACAGGTTTCTTCCTTCTAATAGACATAATATATCATTATCCCTGTTTTGTACAAGTTTTTCAATATTTGATATGTATAGTCACATCAATAATAATTTGGCTTGTTCAGATATGAAGTGGTAAACTGCAGAATTTTGTTTTATAATGTGTAACAAAAAGCAACTAAGGTTCTACAAGAATTTACTGAGCTTTGTGTTATAAAGTAGTGACATATGAAGTGTATTACATGTACGCCATTGAAATAAAGCAGTGATTTAGCGCAGCATATATGAACGATACTTTAATAGCCATGAAAATCCCATGTTGATTAAATGGTTTACATTAATAGCATAATCTTTCCATTCACTGACAATAAAAAGATGGATCGTGTGCAACTCAAGTGCTGTCTGATACCTTGTTCTTCTAACAAAATCAACACAAGTATTGAAATGGCTGGAGTAGTACCTCCAAGCCATGGCAGTACTCGATTATAATGCACTCCTTGATTATTCATTGATTTATTTTTTGTAGCTAAATTTGACATTATAGTTTGCTGCAGTTCTAGTAGTCATCAATATGGGAAAAAGACTGATTGAGATGTAAGGAAGTAATCTATGAAAACTAGAAATCATGGTCTAATAATGGAAAAAGGGTTAAAAAAGCTAGAGACATTCTTCATAAATGATAACATGTATGAAGTATTTGATGTCACATGTGCCAGGGATGAGAAAAGTGAACTGAATCACTGTAACTCTTGGATGTCTCCCCAAAATCTAAGGAAGGGGAAACAAAATCAAGAAAAATTGCATTTCTGTAATCAAAATAATTAAATCAATGAATGTTTTGTTCCAGGTATATTTTGTGAGACTGAGATTGATGAATGCGCTAGCCTGCCATGTCAGAATGGTGCAACCTGTATGATGTCATCAATGAATATACATGCGACTGTGTACCAGGTTACACGGGAGTAACATGTGATGTAGACATCAATGAGTGTGCAAGCATGCCATGTCGTAACGGTGCTTCGTGTCAAGACTTGATCAACCGCTACACCTGTGACTGTCTAGGAGGTTACAATGGGGTGAACTGTCAAGTGAATATAGATGACTGTGAGGACAACGATTGTAAGAATGGTGCTATGTGTATGGACGGTATCCAAACGTACATGTGTCTCTGTCAGCCTGGATTCAGTGGAGACTTATGTCAGACAGACGTGGATGAATGCCTGAGCAATGCATGTCTGAACAGCGCCCTCTGTATTGACCTTGTCAATGAGTTCATGTGTGACTGTCCTGCAGGATACAACGGTAGCCTGTGTGAGATTGATATAGATGAATGCGCATCAGATCCTTGTCTGAATGGAGCTACCTGTACGGATGCAGTCAATGGATTCTTCTGCGATTGTGCTTCTGGTTTCGAAGGCATCACCTGCGGCGTAGAAATCAATGAATGCAGCAGTAACCCTTGTTTGTTCAATGGAGTCTGTATGGATCTTGTAGATGGGTATAACTGTAGCTGTTCGCCTGGGTACTATGGACTGCGTTGTGAATCAGAGATCAGGGAATGTGCGAGCAATCCATGTCAGAACTCGGCACCATGTATCGATCTCATCAATGCATACTTCTGTAACTGTACGGCAGGCTATGAGGGTGCAGACTGCGAACAAGAAATAGATGAATGTGCAAACAACCCCTGTCTTAATGAAGGTAAGAGGTTTTATTATCTCTTATATATGTCTCAAGTTGGAGGCGCGATAGCTCAGTCGTAATCCGGTGACCCGGGTCCGAAACCAAGTCGATGCGCTAGTGCCCTTTGGTAAGGCATTAATCCTCATTACCAGGTCCCTCAGAGAGGACCCCTACGGTCCTCTGGTTGCTTACTAACAAGCATTTATGCTTTCTTAGCAGTCAGGTAAAATAACCACCACCACCACCAAGGTCACTGAGCTCTCATTTGGGTTTTTATTTGTTATTTTCAAATCGACTGAATGATGAAAACTTCTTAAGTACAGATGATGAAATCTGATTAATGTTAATTGACTACACGGTACTTGAAACTTCATAGCATGTAGAGTGCATCAAATAAACTGGTACTGGTAAATTATTTTCAAACAAATACATGTAAAGCAGCTTGAAAGACGCATCACACCTTTCATTCAGTCACCTGAATCATTTCAAAGTATTTGTGAATTGGACGTAGTTTATCTTGTGATTAATGAAAATGTAAATAAACTTTTATTTCATGTAATGCATGAAATCGAATTATTATTTTGTTTTCCTATCAATTTGTTTTCAGCTACTTGCATTGACCTCCTGAATGGTTACCGATGTGAGTGCAGCGAGCGATTTGGTGGTGACATATGTGAAGTGTTCATCGATGCATGTTCCTCCAACCCCTGTAAGAACAGTGCTTTCTGTTTTAACACTGGAGATGGTCAGTTCACATGTACCTGTTTACCCGGCTATACTGGTAACCTATGTGAAGAAGAGATCATTGAATGTGCTAGCAATCCCTGTCAGAATGGTGCAACTTGTGTGGATATAGTCAACGGATACACATGCAACTGTGTGGCTGGATTTACAGGTACGTATCAACTGTCATAACAATCAAACTGTCAATGGAAATTGCGTCTTAAGTGAGAATATATTCAACAAAATTTGAGGAGAATCTGTCATATATGAGCATTTAAAATACACAGGTATTTCCAGCTTAGAGGCCTGTGTGTGTTACTTACCTATCCGTATTTAGCAGTACTTGTGAGAACTACACCCTACAGCTCCCTTTTTTCCTTCTTTTCCTTACTTTTTAGGTTCTTTCATCGTTGATTTAGACCACAGAATAATTATGCGTTAGCATATTAGCATTATTTCATGTCATCACTTCTATCCTTGTCCATTTTGTATTTTCATTTTATAAAAAAAATAATAAGCAGCATGGATCTTATGACATACACTGAGGCCCATATACTACTAATATTTAAACCTGATACTGGGTCTGGGTTTAAGATTTTGTCGAAGTTTTGTGAGGTTTAAGTTTTCCCTTTGTTAGACATCATCTTAAACACTGAATACGTAGAATACGAAACTTGATATTTGATTATACCCATTTATACGAGGAAACAGAATTTGTGATTAAACTTTCTTAAAATGAATCATAGCCAAGATTTGTCAAATGCAATTCATTATTTGTTGTTTGAACACGTAGATGCTAACTGCCAGACCAACATTGACGAATGCGGCTCCAATCCCTGTCTCTTCGATGGAACCTGCCGTGATGTCATCAACGGTTACACTTGTAGTTGCCGTAGCGATAGAGCTGGTCTGCGTTGTGAGTTTGTATCGACATGTATCAACAACCCCTGTCTGAATGGCGCACAGTGCAGTGACCCACCAGATGGTGTCGGTGATCCTATCTGTGACTGTATTCTAGGATTTGAAGGCAGTCTCTGTGAGATTAATGTAGATGAATGTGCCTCAAACCCATGTGGTCAGTTTGGTGAGTAGAATTTCTAGAAATGTTCAAGTCTTAGCTCGCGGACATCCCATAGAAACGTGTGATAATTCTATAACACTTGATTCTATGGGTTGTCAAAGAAGGAAGACTTATGTTGGTTTAGAAAAAAATCTCCCAAATTTTAAAGGGATCTTTACTGAGATTTTTGAGATTTGAAATTTGCAAATGTAATGTTAACCACAAACAAATTGATTTAGATCATTAGTGTCCCTTACTGTACATCTATATGATATGCTAAGATAATAATACACTGTGGACATCATTGATTTTATAAGTACAGATCTTCCAAAGTTCTGGAATGAAAAACATTTTTTTCTATGGCAAAATCAGTAGCATTTCAGTTTCATCTAATCTACTTTGCATTACACATGCTTGTAAATATAAATGATAACCAGTTACTTGAGATGCCTATCATTGTTATATGTAGTTAAATATCATTATATTTTGTTTGTTTTCCAGGTTCCTGTGTAGATGGTATTGATAGTTATAGTTGTGACTGTAACTTTGGTTATACTGGACCTACATGTAATGAGGTAAGATTGCTATTCAATTCATCTGTTTTTAATTTGCCTGTTGAAATGTACTAGAAAATAACTTTTACCATTATATACTATACCTGAGAGAAATGGAATATGTTGGTTGATGATCTCATCTAGTTTAAGCAGTATTAGAGGCATGAATTACCTTTGGAAGTGGTAAACAGTGTTTTCCAAGGTCATGTATTAGTTGAAAATTAATGTTTCCTTAGAAGTATTTGTAGATGATGTAAGAACGTAAATTTAGTTTTCTTTGAAATCATAGATTTCCAGTAGCCTTGACAATTATGGAAAAAAAATCATTATTCTCTGTCTGAAATTTCAAAATTTATTTATTATTTCAAAATGTATTTAACTAATTATTACCCTGCAAGTACATTTAATTTTGTCAATTCAGGAAATGATCATATGTTGTGGTAATTGCTCAGCTCTATACAGAGATGATCTAAATTCATAAGCTTGACAAGGGCATAGAAATAGAGTAGAGCTCATAGATTTACCAATTGTTTATGTGTACATGTACATGTTGTTAAACCATGTGGGTGGTTAAGCGCTGATGTCTACTGTTTGTGTTTTATTCATATCAAGTATACATGTAGTATATTTATGTAATATTGATATTGTTTTAGGTCATTTATTCTGTCTGAATTCAAAATGTATCCTCAGTATATTATTCATTTAGGAATCACTTCAATTAATCAGGTTCTCACATTTACAACTTCAAAGAATAGCTGTCTTTTCAAGCTTGTAATTGTGTGTGTGTTTCTCTCAATTTCTTTTCAAATTCAAATTCAAATTCAAATTTATTGGTCCAAAAGGAAATTCATTGTGTTTACATGCATTATTCACAGAGAAAAATAGATCAAATGTACATGTGACATGATATATACATGCAACATAAAACGAGTATTATAAAGAAAATAAACATATAGCACTTTAACATTCTTATCATATAGATATTTTCTCTGAATACCTATTGAAGGCAGTATGAAATAATTATGAATAAGCAAGAAATATATAACCTTTCTTTCTTTCTTTTTGTCCTTATTCTTGTAAAGCTTCTTCAAGTATGTGACTCCAATCCATGTAAGAACAATGCATACTGCTGCCAGAGGGGTAAAGCTGGATGTCCACCCAATATTGCTGCAGGAGACTTCCAATGCTACTGTGCTAACGGCTACACTGGGAACTTCTGCCAAACGGAAGTAGATCTCTGCTCTGGTGCACCGTGTGCTAATAACGGACAGTGTATCAACATGGCGTCTGGGTTTGACTGTGAATGTCGAGTAGGTTACACAGGGGAGCTATGTGAGACAGATCTGCCCTGTACCCCTGATCCATGTGTGTTTGGTACCTGCCAATCAGTAGCCAGTGATTACCAATGCCTTTGTGATGAAGGATACACAGGAAGAGATTGCGATGCAGAGATTCAACCATGTGATAGCTCACCATGTCTACAAGGCGGGGAATGTCTACCACAGGGTTCTAGCTTCACATGCCAATGTCCAGAATTCTACACAGGTCGGTTTTGTGAAACGCTCATCACCCCTTGCGATAGCAGCCCGTGCGTCAGTGGACTCTGTAATAATCTGAACAACACGGCATACACATGTAGCTGTTATGAAGGCTTCACAGGACCGCGGTGTGAGAGGCGTATATTGCCTTGTGACATCGAGCCATGTGTGAACGGTCTTTGCTTCAACCTTGTCAATACATATAGATGTGATTGTGAGGAAGGCTTCAAAGGCATCAATTGCTCGGAGAAGATACTTCCTTGTGACAGTAATCCCTGCATCGATGGAGACTGTATGAATATCAACGATACACATTTCAGCTGTATGTGTGATGGTGGTTTCACAGGGTTCAGCTGTGAATCAACTATCCCTCCATATCCTTGCGATAGTAGCCCCTGTGTAAACGGAGCCACATGTCAGAATAATGGATTTGATTCTTTCACCTGCGAGTGTTCTGAAGGTTTCGAAGGCGACATGTGTGAAAACATAATTCCATTTCCTTGTGAGAGCAATCCATGTGTGAATGGAGCAACATGTAATAACATTGATTATTCTTCTTACAACTGTGAATGTCCTTTTGGTTACAATGGTGATGACTGTGGCAATAGGATACCTTTCCCTTGTGAGAGCTTTCCGTGTGCTAATGGAGCCACATGCTTTAATGATGGATTCACTTCATATCGTTGTGTGTGTAGCGTAGGTTTCACAGGGTCTGACTGTGAGACTAGGGTTCCATTCCCATGTGAAAGTAATCCCTGTCTGAGTGGAGGAACTTGCTTAAATGACGCCTATACATCATATACCTGTCAGTGTCCTGTTGGTCAAGAAGGTACTCGATGTGAAATGAGGGTCCCACTGCCATGTGAAAGTGATCCCTGTCAAAATGGAGCTGTTTGCACGGATAATGACTATGACTCTTTCACATGTGACTGTGCAGAGGGGTTTAATGGCACCCTTTGTGAGACCGCTCTTCCTCTCCCATGCTCAAGCAACCCCTGTGAGAATGGTGCAACCTGTACAGACGTTGGATTCGTCTCCTATAGCTGTGAGTGTCCTGCTGGCTTTGAAGGACAGCGTTGCCAAATGGTGATACCTAGACCCTGTGAGAGCAACCCTTGTAGAAATGGAGCAACCTGCACTGACCAAGACTTCACCTCCTTCACTTGCCAATGTACATCAGAGTTTACAGGATCTCTTTGTACAACACCTCTACCCTGTCTCAGTGCACCCTGTCAGAATGGTGGTGCTTGTATCAACCAAGGCTTTCAGTCTTTCTCCTGTCAGTGCCTTGAGGATTTCACAGGAGATCTTTGTGAAAGACCAGTCCCTTGCCTCAGCAATCCATGCAGAAATGGTGCAACTTGTGTGAACACTGGCGTTGAGAGCTTTACTTGCCAATGTCCGTCAGATTATTCCGGTTTGTTTTGTGAGACTCCAGCGCCATGCCTGAGCAATCCATGTCAGAACATGGCAACCTGTTTCAACCGATTTGACTTTATGTCCTTCACGTGTCAATGTTCATCAGATTACACTGGAACCAATTGTGAGACACCTGCACCTTGTCTTAGTAACCCTTGCCAGAATTCTGCAACATGCTCCAATAACGGTTTTGACTCATTTCTCTGTAACTGCCCTCCAAGATTTGAAGGAAGCCAATGTGAGGTAGAGATACCCCTCCCCTGCGAGAGCAATCCTTGTTTGAATGGAGCACCATGCGTCAATGAATTGGAGTCGTTTACGTGTATTTGCCTGGAGGGATTCAATGGTCCTACTTGTGGGAATGTGATCCCAAGACCATGTGATAGCAATCCTTGTTTGAACTCTGCATCATGCCAGGATCTAGGTTTTGACTCCTTCATGTGCATATGTCCTCCTGGTTTCAACGGCACCCTATGTGAAGAAGAACTGCCTCCAGCGTGTAGCAGCGATCCTTGTCTGAATGGAGCGACCTGCAGGGACGATGGATCACAAACCTTCTCTTGCGATTGTCTGAGTGGATTCTTTGGTGTTACATGTGAGTTGGAGTTAAATGACCCATGTGACAGTAACCCTTGCCTGAGCGATGGACGCTGTACTAGTGATGGGAATAGCGTGATGTGTGACTGCTCACCAGGACGGACAGGTTCTCTATGTGAAAGTGAAGTTACATCATGCGATCCTAACCCATGCCTCAATGATGGAATTTGCTTCAGTGATAGCTTTGGTAAGACTCCAGTTCCTTATTTGATAAATGTAGATTTTGTGTGTCAAGCTGTAACATTTTGGTAAAAAGTATTTAAAATGGTGCAAACAGAGAATTACACTAATTTGGAAAAGACTGCTAGTACTGATTGCACAAAGTCAGAACATTGCTAACTGTGCTTGTAAATGTACATGTGCATCGTTAGTGTGATGCAATTGCAACCTCTACAGTTTTTTTTTAATGTGTCAAAAGCATTAAACTACCATTAGAAAGTTTGTTCACTTGACTTTGGAGGGTGATTTTCATTAGACATTCTAGAGCAATTGTCATGAGCTCTCAGTAAAGGCAAAGCTTTATTCAAGAAGCCATCATAATCAACATGCATCTGCACATGTTTATTATATTGGGATGTAATCATTTTAAGTGTTATAAGCAATAGATATATATACTAAAGCTTCCTTCACAGCAATTCAAACTTCATGGTTTTGCTTTCTGCAATTTAGCGTTTTCAAAGATTTACTTACAAATGCTCCAGTTAAGAAATGTCTCAGACCTTCATAGTGTTTTTTTAAAACCAATAATGGAGTATTTTTTGTCTTGACAGGCTGTATTAACTTATCAAACTATAAATGATTCTATATTTTTGAATGTAGGTTTGTTTTGCTTCTGTGGTGATGGCATTAGCGGTCTATGGTGTGAGGTTGCTCCAAGTGTATGCTTTCCCAATAATCCATGCCAGAATGGCGCCATCTGTTGGCCCAATGGAGACCAGGTGAGTTAATTTGGAACAATAGTATTGTCTACAAGTTAGTCTGAGTAGTTGATTGTGTTGTGAATACAAACAATTGTGTATTAAGGACTTTGTAAATCATCAAAGTGATAACAATTTGACAAACTCTTGCTAAAAATTTGTAACACTAAAATCCTTTGACATAGATATGTATGCGAGACTACACAAACACATGACATGACAATGTGGTCCAATGTTAAGAAATGATTTTAGGCATATTTGTAAAAGAGCATCCAGTCCATTTCACTGTCATATTTGTCCACATGGGAATAAAAGGAAAGATATTCATTCATAATTTTCACCTGCAGCAGAACTCGTCCCTCTTTGTAGTAGAATTGCCATTACAATTTCACCACCAAAGTTTGGATATTTTTTTCAATTACAAATGTACATGTATAAGGTACCATTAATTAACATTTTCCATAGTCATCTGAAGTTGTTGAATTTTCTTTTGTTTATAATAGGTAGGAATGTATTACCTGATTGCTCAAAATCAGTATTTTAACCCATTGGATGCTGTTGAATATTACGTACATACATGTATGTAAGATGCCTTTAAAATAGACTCCAACCCAATTTAGTTTTCATTGTTTGATTGGTTCCATTTCAAATATGGGAAAAAGATTTTTCGATTCGCCCCCAATAACCTGCTAATAAAATTTACTGTATTCACCAATGTGATTTTGACACATACCGGTACCTTCCGACTAATTGATATCTTTGTTGTGTTTGCTTGCTAGGCATATTGTCAGTGTGAGCCTGGATTTATAGGTGATCTTTGTGAAAACAGAGAAGATGAATGTGGACCTTGTGTGAATGGAGATTGTCTTACTGGCGTCAATGGTAACTTTGAATGCAGGTGAGTCAGATTTATTGTTAAATTAAAACCTAAATAACATACCTATTAACTGTAATATTATTTTAATTTTAAGGTTCAAAGGATTAGAGGGGGGGGGGGGGGCAGGATTACCCCTGAAGGTTTCAGGTAGAGGGTCAAATGGTTGCAAAGTTTAAAAAACATATCCACAATCTTGTCAAGAACAGGACTGCTTCAAGTTTTGCTGAAAATTTTCTTTTTTGTCAAAATAATTCATTTTGAAAATATATCTATGTACACGTAATTCAATTTCATGACTGTCGATCCTCAAGCATGTATAAGAAACTAATTTTCAAAGGAAATAGAATAATGTTTCCATTTGTTACATAAATTCATTGAATTCTCAGTTTTTTATCTGATATATGGCCACGCAAGGTTTACATCCTGTACCATTTATTTAAAATCCTGCCTAATATCAACATCTCTTGCAAAGCAAATGTTTACAGATACAAATAATTAATATTACTAGCTAAAATGACATAGAAATTAAGCTCTCAATCAGCATGTTTCCACAGAAAAAAAGTGGAACCCGGATTATCTTTTCCAGATTGAAATACCGTGTCGCGGCGACACGGTATTAAACCAATCTGTTTCCACAGAGCGCAGCATTCCGATTCGCCCCGATTCCGTGTTCCAAGTCAGGAAAATGCCGTGTCAATCGGAAGTCAAGATTCAACCATTGACCTCGATCGTGGATTGAGATCTACACAGGATTCCACGCTATTCTATTGTGACGTACATTTTCCATTGTTACGTACAGCGCGTATATAAACATATTATTGTATACGCGTATTTCAGCCAATCACGCTGCAGTGGTGATTGGGGCTTCGCGCGCTCTGATGCTCCGCCAGACACGGTTTGTCGCTGTGTGTTTCCACAGAGACTTTACAGGGAGTTCTTTGGGGTCGACACGTCAAGATCCACCTCCCAGAGGTGGATCTGATAATCGGCATCTCGGTCGACTCGACCCGACACGCTTGTGTTTCCACAGGAAAACTGACCCGGTATGACACAGTATGACACGGTATGACACGGAAAATACCGTGTCGATGTTTTCTGTGGAAACACGCTGAAAGTCTGCTGTCTCTCAAGATAGCAAACAGCAAAAAAACTGTGTGAATAATCACTAGGCTTGAGAAAGTTGATAGGAGTGGATGAAAGCTTGTCTACTAAATTGGTAGAAGCTTAAAAGAAGATGCTATGATTACCTCAACCAATGAAAGTTTTCTGTATCAAATCTTTCCTTGTTGTTCCTATTTTCAGATGTCCATCAAACTTCATAGGTGTGCTCTGTGAGTTCGACAATCCTTGTATGAGTAACCCATGTGAGAATAGTGCAGTATGTCTACCCATTGAGATTAATGGAAGCTTTGAATGTCAGTGTTTAGACGGGTTTTCAGGAGACCGCTGTCATATCACTGATCTCTTAGCTTGTGCTAGTATTCCTTGTCTTAATGGAGCTACCTGTACGGACGTAGGACAGAATGGCTACCAATGCATGTGCACAGCAGGTTTGTATTGCTCTCATCTCAATATATCTTCCAGTTTCATTTTGCATTACTGTCATTAAAGGGATCCGGTAACTTTGTCTCAGATTCTTAAACAAAATCCTGGATTTAGCTCATGCTGCAATAATAATTATAAACCTTTAGGTCAGTCAGGAACCCCCTGACTTTTATAAGCTGATCGCCTGTCTGATTATCAAGATATTTATGATTAGAATTACAAATTTTGAACACTGTTTGCCAAACGGTTTTCATAACACTACAGTCTACTGGGGAAAACGAGTACTTTCTTGAGGCATAGTTTCTTGATCAATTTGAAGAACCATTCTTTTAGTGCTTCAATATTACACCATATCACAGACACTGCAACACGTAGGGCCGTGTATCTCAGATTTAACATTGTTAAACGATGCCTTTAAAGGCTATACTTATTGACTGTTACCAGGGCCCCATAGCATGAAGATCTCTTAAGTACGCTGTATAATTCTGTGAATGTCCCCTTCAAACATCAACGTAAAAAATAATGTGTGCTTGAAGGATGATTTGTGATGCTTTTTATCATATGTCCCAGATAGGGATTTGGAAATAAATTGGTTGAAATCTTGTGAAATTAGTGAGGGTATAATTATGTAAGGCTTCAATCAAAAAAGCTATTTAATGATACATGTTCATAATACAAACTCCTTTTGATTCACTCAGCAATTTTATTTTCCCATTTTCCATTTAACATCCCCTTGATGACTTGTTTTAATGGAGGTTATTGACATTCTCAATATGCTGTTGTTGTTTTAGATGATGATGTAATAATATTGTTTTGATTTGTTGTAGGATTCACTGGGAATGATTGTGAGACAGAGATCAATGAATGTAACAGCAACCCCTGTCAGAATGGAGCAGCATGCAACGACTTCATTGGTGGATACAGGTATCTAATAGTGTAGAGATTTAAAAACTCTGACATCAAATGTCTTTCCCTCTTTGAAAATGCATTGTATAATTTTGCTCTTTGATAGTAAGTGCAGTATAGATTTTTTGGCTCACTCATCATAAGCTCTAGATTCTTTTTGAGTTGTCTTTAATGAAAGTTTCGATACAAACCTGATATTTTGTTGTATTCTAGTTATGATAAACAAATATAATTTTGAACTGAATATAATTTTTTACAGTTGGATCTTCTGAATATAAATATACAGGTATCTAATACCTGAGGGAAGCCTGATGCAGCATTGTTTGCATTGGAAGAAGCTGTGATTACTCGCTTGATTGTATGTTTACTAAAATTTTATTTTAAATCGATTAAACATTCTCTTACAATGAATTATGGTCTTACAGAACCTTTACTCATTTTCTAATAGACATAAAGAATACTAAATACAAAGAAAGTCTTTGTGTGACTGACCTTGGAGGATTATGTATTAGTTTGTACCGGTATCCCTGTGTCTTATGAAAGTGGCATCAAATATGTCACACATTTCCTGAAGCCTAGATGGCAGGAAATTCTGTTTAAATGGAAGTGAATTGATATTGTTTTTTTATTGTTTCTTACCCAATATTTCAGTTGTACCTGCTCTCCAGTCTTCACCGGTACCCACTGTGAGTTCTACATACCTTGTGGGATCAATGCCTGTATGAATGGAGCTACATGTGAAAACAGACCTAATGCAGTGTTTGGTACGCCCTATACATGCACCTGTCCTCAAAGCTTTAGCGGTGCTACGTGTGAGGTCCAAGACTTCTGCAGTATGGACCCATGCCTAGCTGGTGTACCATGTCTTAATCTACAGGATACATTTGAGTGCGATCATTGTGCAAGTAAGTCTCCTCCTCATGGCTGCCGGTCCAGTAACATGTTCATAGTAATATGCTGTGTTTCTATAGGATTTCAAACTCCTGTTAGTTTCTGGAGTTTTCCAATCTTTTCCAGGTTCATAGTTCTGTAGAATCACACCATAATCATATCATAAAGCTAATGCTAATGAAACAGGCTACCTTTCTTCAGAGGTTGTATTTTTCTAGGTACACTTTAGTGTTAGCGTGACATAGTGCATTACTGTGGGCATTGCCCACTTTCTTGACATTAAATGTACCTGCCAAAGTCTGCTGAAGTCCGTTATTTGTTACCTTTAGGTCTCCTGTTTGTAACAACCTTTGCTTTAGTCTACATGCCAATAAAAGTGGTCAAAGAAGAAAAGAATTTCAACTTGGCTATTAACAGGTATCGATAAAAGTACACTACCTCTTATCCCCCTTTTTAGTTATTATGCCAGGAGAAAAAAACAAGAGGGTGATGTAGAACACTTGCATCTCATGGAATGTTACACAAGTTTTATCTTGATTTTCAACCTGGGCCCTGTTGCAGAAAACTACCATTTATGTTAACTTTGCCATCATTACTAACTACCATGGCAGCTTCACTCAACAGCAAAGCAAACCAAAATTACCTTGGAAGTTACTATCAATGGTAAGTTTTATTCAGGGGAAATAAAAATCAATGCTTTATATTTATTAAAATTGTATAAATTAAAGAAGATTAACGTTGATGGTATTTTGTTTTCTTTCATTCAGCTGATGTATGTATGAACGGAGCAACCTGTCAGCTCTCTGCTTCATCCTCATTGGGTTATGAATGTCAGTGTACAGTGGGTTTCAATGGTCCTGACTGCTCTGTAAACATGGATGACTGCCTACCTACATCATGTGATAATGGAGGAGCATGCATTGATCAGGTGACTATATTGATAATGGTCAGGTGACTATAAATAATGGTCATGTGACTTTATTAGGTTATGAATGTCAGTGTATGTTGGGTTACAATGGTCCTGACTGCTCTGTAAACATTGATGACTGCCTACATATGTCATGTGGTAATGGAGGAACATGCATTGATCAGGTGACTATATCGATAATGGTCAGGTGACTACAGTATATGAATAATGATCAGGTGATTTTATGATCATTGAATGAATGAATGCATGACCAGAACTCAACTCTATCATTAAGCAAATGCTAGAAGATGAAAGAAAAAGTTGTCAGGGTACAGACTGCTCTCCTAAGGACCACTCTTGCTGCTTTGTTCACATTGCAAGCATGAAAGATAATAACATTCATTCAAAAATATTGCTTCCAATTCATAACCTCAAAGGCTCTCTTTTCTCTCCTTGGTCTAGAGTGGCAGTGTACATGCAGATCGATGTCTACCTAGGTTTAAAGTGCTGTAGCTCACGTTATTGATAATATACCACATCAAGTAAAATGTGCTTCCTTATATCAAACTTTAATTGAATGCATACCTACTTTCCTCTGAAGGTGAATGGATTTTCCTGTGTTTGTTTGGAGCCGTTCTCTGGTCCCACCTGCCAATCATCATCATGTGACACCTTGGATTGTCAGAATGGTGTCTGTATGCTAGACAGTGAAGGAGATGCTTACTGCAGATGTGATCTGGGATTCACTGGTGCATTATGCGAGGAAGGTAAGAACAGGCTCTGCTCTCAATTGTTAAAAATGATACATTTTGGTGTCTGATCTTCATTAGCAGATAAAACTTAATGTTCATATATGTAATATATCTATTAAGTACATGCATATTGCACTGTACTATCCATGTTAAGCATATTTGTACTTATAAGCTTCCAGCCCATCACTCGAATGGTTAGAGCAATATTTATGTGTGACATTCAGTATTGATGTTTTAGAAACTTTTCCATTCAATCAGCTGCAAAATAGGGTCATAGTATCTGCTTTTTATGAATTGAAGATTTTTTTTTTTTTTTTTTAAGAACGGAGAAAACTGGTATTCCTCCTTCTATTTGGAATGTACATAAAGTCAGTTATACAAAAATATGCACTCTTGTAAGATGCTATCATAATAATAGATAATTAAGTAGATTGGTAAGTTGATTATTTTTCAGTATAACCCATTCCTCGACCTCTCACTGTGATAACTTACAAAGTTCACAGGACAAGTTGCTTCTGAAGCTAACTCACACAAAAACAAAAGTTTCTCTTGGAGGTTGCACTTTCAGTTGCGCCAAATTTTTGGAATAACCTACAACTAGACATAAGAAAAGCCTCATCTGTTGCTGTCTTCAAAGTTTTGTTGAAGGCTTTATTTTGGGGGAGTTTTTTATTGTGTGTGTGTGTGTGTGTAAACTAGTACTGTCAGGAGTTATGTTCTCATCACAGCCCAATATAGTACAGCCAAACCTGCTTTAGTGACCACCTGTCTACAAAGACATGAAGGCCACATTTGTTGTTTCCCTTGGCTGGTCGCTATAGACAGGTTTGACTGTATGCTTATATTGTAACTATGCTATATAAATTGATCTAATGATTATTATTATTATTATATCTATTAACAAGCTTTTGTCTTTGTTTTTGTTCTTATCAGTGGTGAACACAAATGTGCCATTTTTTTATTTTTTACTGTGTGTGTTTGTGTGTAAAGTAGTACTGTTAGGAGTTATGTTTTCTTCACAGTCCAATATAGAATGTTTACCGTATATTAGTAACTGTGCTATATAAATTGATCTAATGAGTATTATTATTAACAAGCTTTTGTGTTTGTGTTTTTCTCACCAGTGGTGAACACGAATGTGCCGTCTTTCTCTGGATCATCCTTCTTGAGGTACACCCTCCCTGCATCAAGCCCTGTCCTCAATGATCTCTCCATCAAGCTTGAGTTCCTGATGCAGAGCACCGAAGGTCTCTTGTTGTATGCGCAGCAGGATTCAGGACCAGGGGACTTCTTCTCGCTCAGTCTTCAGAACAGTCTGCTTGTATTCAACTTTGACTTAGGTAGGAACTTATCTTGATTTCGCCTGACTGAAGAATTTAATGTCCACTGACTATTAGTGTTTCTTGTTGTTTGCTTAAAGGTCAATTAAAGATAATGCAAAGTTTTGGGAAATTTTTGAAATTGGATGGATAGTAATTTAAAGTTTTGATATATTTGGATGCCCATGTAGATGTATTAGAAGCACTATAAAATTTCATTTCATTTATTTCATTTCATTTATTTTCCATTAAAATTCAAAATAAAATACATACAAATTTAGCCCCTCAGTAAAACACTTCTGCTTTCAAGAAATTGAATAATCAAAAATTTACCGGTGATCCCGGTAAATTTCAAATATTTCAAATAGCGCCTAAGGCCATTCCATGGTAGCTGCAACCATGAAAATCTCAGAATATGCAGTTCTAATATATAATTTCCAAACGGGAATAGCAAATCGGTCGATTGTAGTCCAGAAGCATTGTTTTAAAGATAAAGGAATATCAGTCTTGAGAGGGAGCTATACAACACAAAGGGTTTATTATTTACAATTTCATCACTTTAGACTTGATTTCAACCGCGACAACGATCATTGAATATTGTAAAATTGCATAATTGCTTCCTATATTTTCATTTGAACCAAATTCATGACTTCATACCAAAACTTTGTATTACCTTCAAGTGATTTGTACTCTTGAGTGATACCTAAAAAATAGGTTACTACAAATATCAATTTTTTTTACATTTTGTTAATGAATACATAAATCTCTGAGTGTTCAGAAATTACCCATCAAATTGTTTATAATATACCCCTTTATTCTAATTTTGAAACAGGAAGCTGTGTTCATGTATTCCTATTTTATTTAATTCATAATCAAATCCGCATTTCTCAGCCAATGTTTGTTGAAGATTTCCAGAGTTTACAGAAAGATTACTGACAGTCCTTTTCAGGAGTCCCCACTTCTCCCCCTCTCTCTCACATGGTGCAACCATTAACCTACTCATATCTACATCACCATGCAATCCAATACATATAAGCAGCATCTATTTACAGAGTTGTTCTATATTTGTTTTATGTTGCATGACAGGTAGTGGCGTAGGATCAATTTCCAGTGATCCTGTTCTTCTTGAAGACAGGGTAGAGGTCAGCGTCTCAAGGAGTGGACGGACAGGTCAGATGAATGTCACAGGTCAAAGGTCAGATATCATAATATTAAAAATAATGATAGGCATTTATATAGCGCCGTCTATGTAGACAATTCTATTCCGGGGTGCACAAGAAAAATAGAAAGAATGAGAGAGTTTGGATGAGTGTCATAGTGCCAAGTACAGGTATTGTTAAAAAAGATAAGATTTCAGCTTAGATTTAAAGGTCTCTAAGGAAGTTATGATTCTCAAATTAAATGGTAAATTACTCCAAAGAGACTTTTTGTACAGCTGATTATTGTTCTTTCCTTATAGTCAAGATTGCTGAAAAATAATACTGATTTCCTAAAAGCTATGTTAGATACATGGAAATTAAATATTCTGATTTTGTTTTCTGTCATGTTTAAAGTTAATTTTCATGTGATTATTCATATTTTTTTTCAAAAAATGTAATTTCCAAAGTTTAATTGTTTCATTGATGTTTACTATTTTACCCTCAAAGCTCTAAGACCGGCGAAGCAGGAGGATCGTTGCAGTCATTGAATGTTGGTTCTGAAGTCTATGTTGGAGGCTTTGTAGACTATTCCGCTCTCCCCTCTGTTCTTGGACCTGGTCCTGGTCTAACTGGTTGCATCTTGTCTCTAGTCATTCAAGACCAAATGTATAGGTAAGACCCAAGACCTGTAATGTCACCTTTCTAACATGTACAGACCATACTGAGGACTATCAAACCTTACCGTGACTATAATGACACCAATATGGCTCGTGTGTTTGAATGAAACAAATAATGCCTGACATGTATTTGGAGTCCATGTATGTGCACTAGAAACTAGATTGACATGGAATCATTTTTTAAAGGTTACATCAAAATTAAAAAATTGTGTGCATGAGAGAAACATGATAGCAATGTTAAATAGCTTGGTAATTGTTATGTTTTATCCTGCATCAGTTTTAAGATCTCTGTTGTGGTTTTATAAAAGAAGAAAAGAACAATTTTGACTGAATTGAAGCCTTTGTACTACTTGCATTATTTAAAATGTTGACCATATGCATCTTTTTTTACTGTCCCAGTATATTTAAGTTAAATGCAATTTAGTATGTAACCGTCAGCTACCTGAAATTTATATAATTTTTTTCATTCTTTTTGATGGGTTTATCAACTCGCAAGCCACATGGGCTTCATTTCATTTTCAAACAATTTGTATTTAAATGTTATTACCATACTTTGTTTCACATATTTAAGTTCATCTTTATATGTACATTTTAAATGTTTATAACCTGTTTTTGTTTTTACTGAATTTGAAATAAATGAATGAATGAATCAATCAATCAATCTTGATGGAGCTTACATTTTTTATCACGCTTATAGTTGATATGCTTTATTTTCTAATACAATCTGTTGTTTGTCCTAGTTTCAACCAATCAGACATACTTGAGACGGAGAACGTAGCCCAGTGCAGCAGCGACGTATGTCTGACACACCCCTGTCTCAACAATGGAACATGCCAGTCTCTACCAGGCTCCTCCTACTCCTGTCAGTGTGATGATGGTTACTATGGCGATAGATGTGAAGAGAGATTGGATGTGTGTCAGACTGCAGGATGTAGAGATGGATCAACGTGTGTGAAGGTAGAAGAAGGTTTCAGATGCGTCTGTCCGCTAGGCAAGATGGGAAGCTTATGTGAACAGGATCAAGGTATGATATCATCAACTATATACCACACTTAAGAAATCCAGCCATCTGATTGGTCGAAATTGCAGTCGTGATTTTAGCCATTCCCGTAAACAAACAAAAAATGCCCAAACTATTTAATACTCCCAAGAGTAAAACCCCGGCAAAATTCCAGTTACCGGGAAAATAATAAAATCTTGCTCCGATACCCATGGTTTACGTGTTAAAATGTTCTTTGAGCGAGCGCGGACGACATACAGTGCTTTTTGTCTGCGATTCCCAACTGATCGAAAATTTTAGTCATTTTTCTGGCGGGCGGTGATAAACAGACAGTTTATCAGATTTTCTGTTATGTTTGAACCAATCTTTACTCGATAAAAGGATAAGGTAAGAATTGTTGGTAGATTTTTGTTTGAATTTGGCATATAAAAGAGATATCGACTGCTTTAATACTCGAGGACTGGCTGTTTCTATACTGGCTCCCGGGAAATTTGCCTCCGCTGCTATCACCCCGAGGCGCGCGACCCACCCAGGCGCGACTCGGGGTGATAGCAGCGGAGGCAAATTTCCCTTGAGCGTATAAAAACAGCCAGTCCTCTCGTAGCAGTCGATATCTCTATACTATTTCAAGATTTTATACAGTCAAACCTCCTCTGACGTCCACCTGTGTAGAAAGACAACCTGTCTGCAAAGACCACATTTTGTTGTTTCCTTTGAAAATGGTATCTAATTGTAGCATGTACTTAAAGACCACCTGCCTATAAAGACCACTTTTCTTCATTGGGTGGTCTTTATAGACAGGTTTCACTGTACCTGGTAAAAAAGAATCAGTTTTCCCCTTTAGATGGGAAAGGTTTCTTTTTCACTGACATATTTTGACAGAAAAATATGTACAGTTAGAATATATGTATCAGAGAGAGCGTATGGAGTAAGAAAGTTGTTCCAATAAATTTGGGAAATAATGAATTTGCAATCTATATTTGCAATTTGAAGAATTTAATGCTCATTTTCTGATCAATCTACGTTTTAACAAATTGCATTTTGTAAAGCAACTACGGTAAAATTGAGTTACTTGTGTCCTGATATTGCTCTTTCGTTTCACATACTTTTTTCTTTGTTCACCCTTAATTTAAACCCATGTCATATCCACCTTCTTGCTCTTTACTTTTAAATAAATCATATTAAAAAAAAAAATGTTTTTCTATTGATGACAAACAGTGAATTGATTGGGGGTCTTTTATTCCTCTTTTTTCTTCATTGCTGGGAAATCTAGGGCCAGTTTTTTTAAATCATTGTGAGTCTTATTTCTTGGACGGTTGGATCTCATATAGTTTTCACTGTAGATCGGACACATATTTCGATAGAATGACCACAAACTTTGGAATACTGTCAATTTTAAGAATCTAGCCACTGTCTACTTAAAAGTAGATATTGGGGATAAAAGAATAATGATTAGATGAGTCTTGAATAAATCAAATTTATAAATAAACTGTGATTAACACATTTTCAATAGAATGATCACTAACTTTGGAATACTGTCAATTTTAAGAAACTAGCCACTGTATACTTGTAAGTAGATATTGGAGATAAAAGGATAATGCTTAGATGAGTCATGAATAAATCAAATTTATAAATAAACTGTGATTAACACATTTTCAATAGAATGATCACAAACATCTGAATTCTGACAATTTTGAGAAATTAGCCCATGTCTACTTGTCATGGCCCTGGGAAGCGGGGGTGCTGGGGGTGCTGCAGCACCCCTGGAATTTTTCCAGGGGGGCATAGCACCCCCTGCAAAAAAAAATCTGGTACGATATATTTAATGTATATCACTATATGAGTCGTTGCGAAATTTTTGGGACCAAAAAAAATATATATATGTCCTCTTACCCCCCGGTGACAAAATCGTTCCCAGGGCCCTGCTACTTGTAAGTAGATCTTGGAGAAAAAATAAAAATGATTAAATCAGTCATAAATGAATCAAATTCATAAATAAACTGTGATTAATATCTTTTTAATTTTTCTTATTTCCTCTTCTAGATGTAAGTGAATTGATCCCTAGTTTCTGTGGGACTTCATATTTGAGCTACCCCTGGCCCGTTGGTCTCTCATCTCAAGAAACTAGGATTGGTCTACGTATTAGACCAGGAACCACTGCACAGGATGCACTCATTCTATATGTAGAAGATACTTCATTGTCCGCCGGGGATTACTTCGCATTAGGGATGACTGAGGGTGCTGTGGAGCTACGATTCAATCTAGGTTAGTCTACTTGTAACAGACAAAGGAGACCCTGGTTTCAATTAGCTTTAATGTAACATATATTGGTTTGATGGTTTGTTTTCATTTAACTAATGCATGTGTATGGTTGTAAATAAGTAATCAGGGGACTAATGGCTTTAATGCCCCTCTAAAGTGTTGGGAGCCCCAAATTCGCCAAAAATTTGATGGCAAAATTTCACTTAAATTGTATCATAATGTGAAAGAGAATGTAATTTAAGACACACTTCTGTAAAGAATTCTCCACCCCCCCCCCCCCCAAAAAAAAAAAAATATATATATATATATATATATATGTTCGAAGACAGCCTGAAATGTCATTGTCTTTCACATTATGATACAATTTAAGTGAAATTTTGCAATCAAATTTTGGGGGCTCCAAACACTGTAGAGGGGCTTTGAGTCATCTCTGAGGGACTCGGTAATGAGGATTAATGCCTTACCGAAGGCACTAGTTGGAGGGGGGGGGGGAGCAGGGGTGATAATGTGGTCTGCTGTTTGCTGCTCTGCACCATACTCACATGTTGGCCTTCGCAGACGGTTAAGCTTTGTCCAAGCGTGCCTTGATAAGGGTAAGTCACAGCCTGGACTAGAATCCATTTGGTTGTGGATGAAGTGCTGCAGTGAGGATGATGATTTGTAAGCAATAATGTATCCTTCGTAAACCCAACCTTACCATGCTATTTCTCCTCCTTATAGGAAGTGGGACTGCTACAGTAACCAGTGATGTCATCACAGCTGAGGAATGGCATGTCATCTCTATCGTACGCACTCAGAACACAGCCCAGCTGATAGTGGATGACAGTGTAATAGATTATACCGGTAGTGGGTCCGTTGGCCTCACCGTCGATAGTCCATTATACATCGGAGGCGTCCCTGAGCGGTCTATCCTTCATGATGATTCAACGTTTATCACTGGCTTCTACGGATGCATTGAAAACTTGGAGGTAAGGATAACAATTGAAACTCACAAACAGTATATAGTCATTGATAATTTAAATAATGATGTTGATAATACTGGAGTGTTTTATAATGCTCATGTCTGGCACATTGCCACTCCATTATGTTTTGCATTTTAAAAGTTTAATTCCCTGTTTCATTAATCTATTGAATTTATCTTTCATGGGAATTGGTGGGGTATGGTGCCCATAGCATGGATCGAGTTAGAGACTCTACCTTTGTATCATGCAAATCACAAATATTCAGGACAATGGATGTTTTTATGAAGAAAGGAAATAGTCACATTTGCAGTGTAACATATATTGTATATTCTCCTATGTTACATTGTCATTTAAAGTATTGTATTGTAGCTGTTTGATTGTACTAAAGTTTGACTGGTATGGTTCGATATATTTACAGGTTGGTGGAACGTTATTGTACCCCTCGCTGGCTATGGAGGGATCTGATATAGTGCAATGTGAACAGAGTGCGTGCAACTCTTCAGTTTGTCTAAATGGGGGTACATGTCAATCTATGGATGCATTCACACAGGAGTGTTTATGTCCACCGGGTCAGAGTGGTGCTAGGTGTGAACAAGGTCAGCATTAATGATTATGAAACAGAATTGACACTGTCCAATTAAAAATAATAATAAGTCACTATGCACTACCTGTACATATATTTTTTAATTGTTGCTATTATTAATATAATGATATACATGTAATATCTTAACTTTCCAAGGAATTTACATGTTATGTTAATTTCTTTAGTAATGTTTGATCTTCTTGGTAATTTAAGTAATGTTAATTTGTTAAGTTATGCTAGTAATATTGATTTTTCTTGAAGTAATATTGATTTGTGTACAGCGCTTTGAAACTTTTCATTTTATTATTATATATTACCCCTGGCTTTGCTCCCAAACAGTGTGCACCCCTTTAAAATCTTTGGATATATTCCTACCATATATATACTGTTGCCAAGTTGCAACTTAAGTCTAATTCAATTAGAGTGATTTTCGGCATCCTACCAGGTTCTCATTTATCCACAGTGTTTTTTTCCTTTCCACCAGTTTTCTATAGATGTAAATGAGTGATTTTTGTCCCCATCCTAATTTATTTCAAAATGTTCTCCTTGATAAAATCAATGAATATGATCTCTATAAAATACATATTTAATTATATGATGTTAATTTGTCTTTGTTACAGCTGATATAGTTAAAGGTAATACAAAGTTTTGGGAAATTTTGAAAATCGGGTGGATATTGATTCTTTACAATTTTGATATATCTGGATGCACCTGTGGATGTTTTATAAGCACTTGAAAATTTAGTCCCTAAAACACTTCTGCTTTCGAGAAAAATTTATTACAAAAATTTACCGGTGCTCCCGGTAAATTTTGATAAATTTCAAATAGCGCCTGCGGCCGTACCATGGTAGCTGCGACCATGAAAATCTCAGAATATGTAGTTGTGATATATAATTTCCAAACGGGAATAGCTAATCGGTTGATTTTAGTCAAGAAACATTGTTTTATAGCTTAATTACTATCTTGATCTTGAGAGGGAGCTATACAACATAAAGACTTTATTCTGTACAATTTCATAACTTTAGACTCGATTACAACCGCGACAACGATCACTGAATATTGTAGGATCGCATATGCTTCCAATATGTTCATTTGAACCAAATTCATGACCCCATACCAAAACTTTTGTATTACCTTTAACTGTAGCCAAGTTTGCTGCATAATCGATATAGAATAATAATAATAATAATAATGTATCTTTGTTACAGCTGACATTGTGACAGTTCCCAAGTTCTCAGGTTCATCCTACCTCGCATTGAATACAAGCAGTAGTCAGGTTCAGTATGTATCATCCGTCACCATGGAGATGAGACTAGATGGTAATGATGATGGTATCTTATATTGGAACTCTGACGGGACTGACTTCATAGGGATAGGTCTGGTTGATAGGAGGATTCATTTCACCTTCGACCTTGGAACAGGTTTGTGTTATTTTTATCATAAGAACCACTATAAATATGTGAGGGTTTGTGGCATTGCTATGTGTTAGTAGTCTGCAAGTACAGACTCTTAAGTTGATACTTTACCATAATTCATAAAGCCTTTAGCAGAGCCTAGGTCTGTCTGTCTATGGATGTGCAGTGAAACCTTTCAATAAAGACCACCCAAGGGAGACAAGAAAAGTGGTCTTTATAGGCATGAGGTCTTTATATACAGGTTCCTTTAGTACATGTCTCAATGAGAAACCATTTTCAAGGGAAACAACAAATGTGGTCTTTGTACACAGGTGGTCACTAAAGCAGGTTTGACTGTTCTAATCATATTCCATTTGTTATGTAATTTTGATAGGACCTGCTACCATAGTGAGTGATGACCAGTTGGGCATTGGCCAGTGGTATACAGTGAGAGTGACCAGAAGGAATGAAGAAGGCAAGCTATGGGTGAATGACCAGGACAGTCCAGTGGTTGGTCAGTCCTCAGGGGCTGGTGTGGGGCTCAGTGTGGGTTTGACCACTTACATTGGAGGCGTAGTGTCTTCAGTAGCAGTACCCAGTAGAGCTGGTATTGATGGAGGTATGTACATATCTATTTATTCATTAGAAATTAATTGCGGAAGAATAATACAATTAATTTCTTATTCTCCCATGCTTTACAAAAAAAAAAATATATATCATTAGATAGTAAAATCCCACCTCATATTATTAAAGTTCTTCAAAATATACCTTTTAATTCTACTTACTTTTTTTAAAAAATATTTATTTATTTATTCTCCACTCATGGGATGGATTGCCCTTGCCAGCTATAAGCTGTTTTTCAACAGCTGTTGTTAACAAATTACAAAGCATCTTCAATTGTTTCCCTCTTGAGTATAATTTACCCTAAATTTGATCCCCCCCCCCCTTCTTTCTTAAAAAATTATTTTGATTTAACAGCTTGGTTGTCTTATTGAAATTCAAAACGGGTTAATGGTTCATGAATTATGACATTTGATGTGTGATGAAACATCAATTTTGTTTTCAAGATGAGCTACGATAATTACAATTATTGAAAGTTTACCTCAAAATTTTAGTTGTGGGTGCATGTTTAATTAAAGTTGATGGCATCATAACATTTAAATATATTGAGCTAATACTCATTCAAATGTTTGACTGTACAGGTTTCTCAGGCTGTATTCGTAGTCTCATAGTGAATCAGGATGTGATAGATCTGACCGAGAACCTAGTCCAGTCTTCAATCTCTCAATGTAATGATGAGATATGTAATCTCGACCCTGGATGTCAGAATGAAGGTCGCTGTGTGTCATCCTCGTCTCTGATTGGCTACCAGTGCGAATGTACTCCAGGCTATTTAGGTAACAATCTAGGGCTGTATTCTGAATAACATGTTATAATAATAATAATAATACTCGGTTTTTATAGAGAACTTATTACAATCACTATAGAGCGCTCCAAACTTGGAGATCATTACCCTGGCTTTAGTTGTACTGCCATTACGGCGCTCTAGCATTTCAAAGAAGTAGTTCCTGCCAGGTACCCATTTACATCACCTGGGTTGAGTGGCAAATATAGATCAATGTCTTGCCAAAGGACATTAGTGCCGCGGCGGGTCTCGAACCGCAGAAGTTATCCAAATCCTTTTCACATTTTCACATATTATAACAACTTATTAGCTATCCAATCAAAACTCAAAACTCAGATTACTTGAATAATACCCCACTCTATGTTTAATATTTGATTTTTAGCTTGAAGAAATGTCCTTAGTCTTTGATAAAGCTAGAAACAAAAATGCTTAATATGCAAATCTTACTCAATCATTCATGTTATACCTTAAATCATCACTATAAGTAATACGCTAAGGCTCCGCGGGGGGCGCGACGTCTCCGCCGGCCTTTGTATTCTATTGTTTTTTAATGAGATCGCCGACCCAAGTTGGTGCAGCTATCTCCTCCTGAACCCTCCCCTCGGGGTACCCGTGCCCGGTGCCGTCGTCCGCGGGAGAGTCTACTCTAGCGAATTGGCTATACTCCGCCCGAGTTCCTCCTCCGTGTCGACGTCCAGTGCGAAAACAGACGCGACATGCATAATGCATGATATGCGTGACGACAGAGATACCTCATGGATATTCAACATAACATCCGTAGACACACAACCGATGACTATCCACTCACATTAAGTTGCGTATTAAATGCACGCTGAATGGGTATGACTTACCCCGTGTTAGGTATCTTCCTATATGATATTCTCTATATAGACCGCGCCGTCGATCACACTCATTTCTTTGCAGTTCTCAAAGAGACTCACAACAAATGACCAACCACTCACATTATGTTGCGTATTAAATACTCTATGCAAAGGGCGGGATCACCGAGAGTAAAGCGTCTTGCTATAGGATGTGCTATAGGATGTGCTTTAGCGCTGCACAAGCCACAGAGATACACACGAAGCTTCCTGTCCACGTCCTAACTTAGAGACCTATTTCCATCATTATTGCCGCGATTTTTATATAGTTTTCGTGAATGGAGGTATGAAATCAAAGCTTATTTTGTGATTATTACGGCCATGTATACAAAATTTTGATTATCATTTTCTAAAGGAAAGTTTTCACAAGAAAACCATTGGACTGACAGTTCAGTCGCAAGCTGCCTTCAATCAACACGCAGTGCAGTGTGTGTGAGTTGAGATGAGCTTGCAGGAAGCTCCAACACCGGGACCGCGCCCCGCAGGCGTCCGACGCCTGCGGCGCCGGTGTTGAGCTTCCTGCAAGCTCATCTCAACTCATTTGACACTTTGAAATTGTTATCTGTTGGTTTGCATCATTATTGCCGCGATTTCAATATAGTTTCGTGAATAGATTTACGAAACCTGAGCTTAGAATTAGTAAAAATATTACTAATGTCTACGTTTTTAAACGACTGTCTGATTTTCTTGTGAAAATTTTACTTTGAAAAATGATTATCGCAATTCATGGTCAGAAATAATCACAATCTAGGTTCATTATGTTACAGTTCTTGCATCAAATCAATGCATGAAAACTTAGTTATTGAACTAGAAAAATGTTTTTTTTTTTTAAATAGGCAATTATGAAGTAGGAAGCCTGAAACCTTAGCCTACTAAACAAATCTCAACAAAGTGTAGGCCTATCCTTTTATGAATTAATGAAAAAGTACCCCCAGAAAAAAGAGCCCCCGAAAGTTGAAAAAGTAGCCCCCGAAAATTTCCCAAAAATTTGAAATGGAGCCTCCGAAATGAAAAACTTAATTTTTTGCCTGCGCCCCCCTCTAGAATCCCTCGGATTTCCGCGGGTCCTGAGTTGAGTGTATATATAATATAGGGGTGGGGTCCACGGGTTTCAAGGGGCCATAAACCCCCAAGAGCTCGGGGGTTACATTCTTCAAAGTTGGGGGGGGGGGGGGGGGAGAGATCAGATCGCAGCGGGTTGAGTGTATATATAATATAGGCGTGGGGTCCACGGGATTCAAGGGGCCATAAACCCCCGAAAGCTTGGGGGGTTTAGGCGTTTAATTAGGGTCAGATGAGCATGTTTTTAATACTTTATTTGTGACACTTGCGAGTCAGTAATTGGCGTGGGGTCGATACGTAGAGTTGCGTAGTGTTGCGTACCAACTACGCTGGCCTACGTTACTATATGCTGAGGGACGGAAAGGGGTACGCAAGATGAACGAAAACAATTCAACATGTTTAATTTTTTTCGCGTACTTTCGGCGTAGAAATTTGACGCAGAAAGTACGCCTTTTTACGCAACACTACGCTACATGCCTACGCAACAGTACGCTACCCTACGCCAGATCGACAAAGCAGTAAAAGCTTTCCACACTACGGAACTCTACGCAGTTCCAGTGGCTTAAAGAATAACTACCGGTACAGTTGGATCGTTTTTTTTATTTGTTTATATAAGGCCAAATTTAAAAAAAAACATGTTTTTTCGAAAAATGGGAAGGAGGAGGCCCTTTTTTTTTCTTTCAAAATGGCCGCTCGGTACATTTTCCCTGACATTCGGGCTATTTTTCAAGATGGCGGCCGACAATTTTTTTTTTTTTTTTTTTAAATCAGAAATACATTTTAGCAGTGCTTTTCATGTTTTTTTTCTTCAAAAAAAAAAATCAAAAAAAAAAAAATAGGAGGCGGCCCCAAAAAAGTAAGCGGGCGGGGACGCAAAAATTTTTTTAATGGCCTGAATGGCAAATAAAGTTCTTGGTGGTTTTAATTTAGACAGTCTCTATATATCTATTTACACCCCCCGCCCCCCTCTAGAATCCCGCGGATTTCCGCGGGTCCAGCTAGTAGAACTATATTGTTTTATCAGTATATAGCATTATTTTCTCAAATTGCCTGACTGTATGGTTGCCCTCAATTCTACTACTGGCTTACTGTTGTATTTTTCAATCTTTTATAACCGTCTTCTTCATTATAAATTTCGTTTACAAAATATTTGTTGGTATATCAGTGTTTGAATTTGCTGTGTGCGTATAGTATAAGTATACACTGTATAAACTGTAATTTGGTATCGTACTGTTGTTTATTTATACTTGGGAAAGACAGTGTAAGAGTCCTAACCGTTGCTTTTTGTTCATATTAGAATACATTTTCTAGATAATATCTGTACAATTCTTGATATTGCAACGTTATGCTACATTGTATTTTTTGTATTATTACAGGTGAATTCTGTGAAACAACATCATGTGACCTGCTCTCAACCAATGAGCAGTGTCAGAATGGAGGTACATGTTATGTGAGTGATAGCGGTCAAGCATCGTGTCTGTGTGATGTAGGCTTCTCTGGACCAACATGCAACCAAGGTAAGTAAAATGTCATCATTGCAAGGCTACAAGGAAATGGCAATATACATATACCACACATACCAGTGCATTGTTCGGGAGTGGGCATGCAATATCCCCGCCCCCTGGTGGTATCAAAAAGTCTGTTATAACTTTTTCTAACTTTCTAAGGGTAGTTGTTGAGAGAGGGAGAAGGAAATTGTCCATTGAGGATTGTTGGCCAGGGCCCTGTTTCATCAAACTTGTTATCAACAACATATGCTAAATTTCTGTGACAAATTTGTTCCCAGCCAATCAAATACCACGTTTTCAGTAGCTTATAACAGTTATTGTAATTTGTTATTGATAACAAACAGGGACAGGGCCCTGGTACACAATATGTGTTCATAAATGATGTAATGAAATCGATACAGTTTCAATATTAACAACTAAGAAGCTTTGAAATACTTATGTGTAGGATTCAACAGTGCCAAAAACAAATTAAAACAAAACAATGTTCATGATTATACCCAACTTTTAGACCTCTTGCTCAAAGTGACCACAGAGGGCAGTCCACTTTCCATGATATTTTTTTTTATAGCTATCTTTGTTATTCAATTCAATTCAATTCAATTCATTTTATTCATTTCCACTTTCAATAAAAACAATTCAAAGGTATATACAATGATAAGCATGTGCAATATATAAGAAAGTGAAAATAGGGAACTAAAAATAAGGCCAAATTGCCTTGTGGAGGCATAGTTCCCCGAACAGTAGTTAAGAGATTTACATAAACAAACCAAACTAAAAAAGGAACATACATGACAAAACATGACAGGGACATCGTTCATGGCAGGTAATACAAATGGAAATAATCATTACAAAATCATAGGTTCGAAAACAGTTATAGGTAATGCTGTATAATATGAATATGGGTACAAGAATTAATGATATTTAGATATTTTCTTTTAAATAATGTTAAAGACTTGCATGAGAATATTTCAGGAGGAATAGAGTTCCAAATAACAGGAAAATATTTTCTTACAGATTTCAATATATATTTGTCTTAACTGGCCAAAAATGAAAAGAGTCTCGCCCACGAGTATTATTAACCTATATGCTTTCTCCTATCTCTATATCTCGCAGTGTCTTCATACAGCATTCCTATGTTCAGTGGTGATGGATATCTCTCATTTGATAGAGCGTTACTAGCAAGGTAAGTCAATCTATATGCCTTCTATATGGTCTTTACTGTTTGCTGTAGCTTCGCAAATGCATTCAAGGCAACCAGGGGGGTGTTTCACAAAGATCCTAAGTTGGACTTAATAATTATATAAAGCCGTTAGCATCTATACAAATATTTTGTAAAAGTTTTTTTAGAAGGCATAAAATCTTGATTCAAATCATTCATATTTTCTATTATCAAGGAGATTTAATGTTCTTGATGTGGAATTTTGAAAAGTCTAAAATACTTTAATTTTCACTTTTTAATATATTTTATTTTAAGGCTACAAATGGCTCTTCATAATTTTTAAGTCCAACTTAGAGTTAAGTTTGACTCAGGATCTTTGTGAAACACCCCCCAGGATTTACATTTTCTTCTTTTCAAAGGATTGTTCAGATTGTATGTTGTGGTAATCTAGCATAAAAAATAAAAAGACCACTGCTTTTGTTTTACATGAGAATAAAAAGTCCTATAGGTATTCACTGAGCTCTGTGTTGTAAGATACAGAAATGAATGTGAAGTACATTATGCTTACGTCATCGTTAAAATAAAAAAAAACACCATGTGGTTTAATTACTGCATCTTATCTGAAGGGATCTTAATGAAATGCTTCAAATGATTCAAATGGTTTTTATTTCTCATGCGAAACATAATACAATGAATAATTATATTACAAAAAATATGCAATGAAACAACAATATAATAGAAAAAGCATGAGAAAAGAGGAACTAACTAGAAGCAGAGCTTGTTAAAGTGTTAGTTCCTCAGATGCTGTTTTACAATGTAACAAGAACGAAGTATGCTTAGAAAATCAATAAATAGAAAATATGTAGCTCAGAAATTATAGATTTTTGGGGCACGGTTTATATTCTGGAAAGTTGTTTGTGGATTATCATTTAACTTTCCCAAGATTTCCTGCAAAATGTCAAGAACTAAATGCTGGAGCTTATATAGTACCGGTACATTATTATTTTATCATGTTCTTCGTTAGATTTTCTGAATGTTTGCACTCATAGCTGCTTACAGAATACATGATAATTTATTTCTTCTCTATTTGTTTTCACTCCAACGCCATTTATAGCGTCTTTTCAGGCACAAAGTTCCGCCTCGTGTTTCGTGCCATGGACTCGTCTTCGGACAGCCTTCTCCTCTGGCACGGTCCATCAATCCAGGATGATTTCATAACACTAGGAATCAGGGATGGATTCATCACGCTACTCTACAATCTAGGCAGTGGTACAGGAGAGTTATATGCTGATGAGATTGAGATAGAGAATAACATCTGGTACAATGTGGAAGTGACGAGGTAGGTCTATAAAACCTTTCAGTTTAATATTTCAGTTTAAAGCCTCACTGTCCTACTTGTAGCTACTTGCGCCCTCTATATAGCCAACAATGCCTAAGCGGTACCCGTTGGTCCCCCATGATCCCCTTTTTCTTATGTTAGTTGAGAGCTGATTTGATGAGATAACCACCTGTCAGTGACCATGCAGGGAGGTATAATTCCTCAGAGTCAAACTAGTGCAGATAGGCTTTAAAACTTTTATTTCAATGTTTATTTGAAAAATGTTTCTCTTCAATATTTCATTTCTTGTGGCGGTAAGTTTGGGTGGTCTACGGATTATTGTTTGAGCAACATGTAGAGAACACCAAGAAGTGAATTTGGTATAAATGATATGTTACAAGATCATCAACCTTACAAAAGGCATATAGCCATAATCTCTTAGGATTGATAATAGATTGACTTCATGGTGTTGTTTTGTATTTTCAGGAGTGGTACATCGGCTACATTGATGGTCCAGTCTCTGACTCCGAACCGGTCTCAATCAGTGACAGGATCTAGTCCAGGAACACAATCTGGTCTAGCTACGTTCGGATTCCCTATCTATCTAGGTAAAATGAAAGATGATTGTATTCTCACTCTTAGCCTTTTTTTCCTCTTGTTCTGTAGTATTTACATGGAAGAAAAGAACCATTTGAAAATGGTCCTGAAATGGGCTATATCCAACCGTTTGTCTATACTGTTTAAAACTTGTATGTATATATAGATTTCGGAAAATAAAAACAAACAAACAATTTACATGTAGTATTTTCTTCACCTCATGTTGATGACCACTATCAGAAAGAAGTGTCTCAAATACTTTGTAACAATTCAGAAATGATTTTGCTGACAACAGAGTGTGTATGCTGTTCACATGTCTTAACACTACAAGAATATTGTTTTTATTTAAGAAAAGTCATTAGTCTTTTGAGTTATCATCCTCAATCTTAGCTTTTATTTTGATGTTTTAACTAGGCCTTATTACAGTTGTGTCATATACATAATCAGAGAGAGCCTGCCTAATGTACATTTACATGTGTTATGGGTATGATATTTAATGTGCAATGTGTATTCATTTTGGTTATTCCTCATCTGGTTTCAATGGATGCATAGCTCATTTTATACTTACCGGTACCACTTGGAATCTTGTTTGTCTCCCTCTATAGGTGGTTATCCTGCTGACATCACGCAGCTAACCGATGGTTATTTCTCATCTGGTTTCAATGGTTGCATAGCGCAGCTACTGACCGCTCTCAACCCGTCTGGTAATCTTCAAGTGGTCAATCTGGTCAGTCAACGAACAGGAGGAGCTGGAATCCAGAATTGTAACTTATGATTGATCAATGGTCATTTGTAACACCTTTCTTGCCTTATAGTACTTGGAAATCATGAAGATCATAATATGTGTTTGTATAATGTCTTCATGCTCATATTTAAGGGGTTTTACTCAAGAACTGTAGATGTATTAACCATGTGAAGATAAGGGGGGTGTTTCACAAAGATCCTAAGTTGAACTTATCTCTAAGTGGGACTTAAACATTATGGAAAGCCGTTAGCGTCTTTGAAAATGTTTTGTAAAAGTTGTTTTAAAAGGCATAATTTTTGCTTTTGAATATTTTTTATTTTAAGGCTATAAATGGCTCTCCATAATATTTAAGTCCAACTTAGAGTTAAGTTGGACTTAGAATCTTTGTGAAACACCCCCAAGGACATGTAGATTGCAAAGGTCCCCCTTGCAGACAATCCTGTGATGATGCATAAACAGAAGTATGAAGGGTAACATATATGTCTTTCCAGCATTCATCTTCCTATAGTGGTGCAGTATTTTTTTAGCGCAACATTCTTATATGACATTTCTTTTGAATTTGATTTCGAGAGCCATTTTTTATTCTGCATGACTTGTTTAAATTCATATTTTAATTTTGGATAAAGTTCTCTATTGATGTTTATCTGAATTCTGTTAAAGGATTTGAAGAAAAAAAGGACTGAAAAAAATTTGTCTTGAAAGCATGATGAGCCAAATTATTTGTATTTCCACTACTTATCAATGAATTATGATAACTAGAGCTAAATGACTTCCAGTATAGTTTACAGGTGAAAAACTGATGCCTCCGGTCTTCATTCAATAGACAAATACCGGTATGTATGAAGTGGAATTTAATCATTGTGAAAATTATTCATATTTGGCTGATTTTACTAAAATTTTGAAACAACTGACAATAATCCACTTTAATTGGAAAAGGTTGATAACTGAAAAGAAAGCAAGCCTATCATAATAATATTGACAACACGTTTTACATTGTTACTCTTTATATAGAACTAAAAAGTTGTTTTTGTTCTGACATCTTTGAGTACACCTTTTACACAGACTAAAACCTTTTTCTTATACAACGCAAACATGCCTTAAACACTTTTTCAGTTGGAGAGTGATTTGATATCTTTAATTTATATGCTCTTTTCATCATGCTGCAAGATTATGTATGAATTATAATGAAATATGCTGTTCTTGTATAGCGCATATCATATTATGGTCCAAGTTCTCAATGCGCTTATAAATGACTTTGGATATTATTACCCTAGTTTTATGAAATCCAAGTTTTGCATTTTATGCTAGACGTTGACTTATTATCTTTCATTTTACACCTTGTATTCATGTCATTTATATTTGCTGTGATGTACCGGGTAATTATTATCTGAAAGTTAACGAACAAGCTATAATATTTGGTGTATTTATGGACATATAGTACTACACAAACAAGATTGTGAAGTTATCACCTTGAGTTCTTTTTTTTACTAATATTGATATTCAGCAGTATTTTAGTTATCATGTTTTCAGATCTTTCATTATATATTCCATTTTTTTAACACATAGTACTTATCATATGTATTTTCATTGTTAAATATTAGCTGCAGATTTAGTGAATTATAGCACTTATTTTCAAATTATGATACTCTGAATTGAGAAATATATACTTCATAGAGACATAATCGTATATTCTTTTATGAGCTGCTGGACTCAACCACGTAATTAAGTCATCAGAGACAATACAACAATCTGTTTGCGTTTTAGTTCACCGTCTCATGAAATAGAATGCTGTAAAATCAGTGTTTGAAACTCTTGTTGAAAAGACATACTTACATGAGGATTACAGTGCATAATATTAACAATTTAAAAAACGATGCTCTAAAGCAAGCGCAAAACAGGACGGGACACTTTTTGTAGAGAGAAACCAAATGAACGTTCATAAAGTGTGCCTTTTCCTAAAATTGGATTTGTTAGTTTGAGTGATTATATGGAAACTGCATCAAAATATTCAAATGGAATTGAGTAACCAATTGTCTATTTCACTCATTCATATTAACACATTTTCTGCAAGATTAAAAGTTTATTAAGCACACAATTTTATATCAATTTTTTTCTTCTGAAGAATGTAAGATTAAATTATAAACTATTATACAACGTTGTGAATATGAAGTAAAAAATGATTTGGTATGTCCTATGAAGAATATTAATTTTGATCCTAATGAGTTACATATGTGTATGTCGGCATATATTGCTGTGTAATGATTTGCTAGTTTAGAAATGTCTGCTCTTTATGTTGTACAAAATAGATCAGAGATGAATGTACCACTCACCGATTAATTTGTTTAGATACAGAAAAGGAATACTACTTAAAAATGACAACTGACATGAAAGGATTGATAAAGAAACCTTTAATATTTGTCATAAGTATGTTCAAACTAAATGAAAATAATCACAATAATAATTTGTTGATTGCTTTTGTCTTTTTACTAAATCATTAATAATGGTTAACTGATTTGTATTCAATGTTTTGTAAAAGAAGTTTATGTTATGATACATGTTGTATAAGTATGATAGATATATTTCCAAAGAATGGAACAAAAAACACATTGAGGCTGAAATGAATACTGTAAACAATTCATTTAAAAGAGCCGTCTTGTAATACTGCAAAACACTGCCAACAGCTTTCAGAAGAAATAACTCATTACTGTGTCATGTTAAATGATAAATATGTTTTGATAAAGGAGGTGGTTTTATATACTTGTACTTATTGGAAAATACTTTTTATACGAAATTAACAAGAATATTACTACTTTGCCATAAGATAGTGACACATTCAGAATAGTGTGGTACTGTCTTCTTTACTTTGGCCGTTTTTACTTATTTATATTCTTTCTCACATTTAGTATAAAACCTCATACCATAATCTTTGTCATAATTTCTGATTTAATCCTTTATTTACCATTGAATGTACATTGATGGTACAGTGTATGAATATAAATGTATTCAATTCCTTTCACTACACTTTATTACTTTGAATATATACTCATATGTAATCCATCCAAGCTGAATTTTTTTTTACCAGCAATCAGATTTTTTAATATATAATATCACCTTGATTAATGTTTGTAAGTGTATTTAATGTTTTTTTATATCAGACTATGAAGTAGTGTGTGTGAATTGTGTGTAGATTTTATTGCAAGGTTTAATAGTGTGTGTTTATTCAGTGTCTTTATCTCAAAATTTATATTGACTGAAATTAGTGCAGGTAAACTATTGCAAGTCAATATGGAAAAAATGTAGCACGTCTCTGTAATGAGTTTTGTATTGAAATGAGCAAGAGAATCATAGTTATGTGCTAATTGTGCTAACTGAATAAAGAACACATTTTATAATCAGGATTTGATTTTGTAATGGTTTCCCTTTTCTTGACCTGAGTGTATGTCTTTTGTGTGGAAGTTTTTTTGGATTATTTGTTAAATACTAATACTAATACTAAACTAAAGTAATTCAAAATGATTGAATATAACAGTATAATATATAAACACATTTTCAAACATTAACAAATTATTTTTGAACGAATTAAGAAAATACTTACAGTGGAGATTAACATTTTACAATTAATAGAATATGAGAACGCAGGAGACCGCCATCATGAGTGCAGTGCTTGGTGTCGATGGTAATCTCAA